>RSEH01000020.1:0-230164 GCA_006503475.1 Stentor roeselii | reverse complement strand
GTTTCTTTTACGCTCTTCATTTTTAATACCTTCGTTTCTTTTACTTTCTTCATTTTTAATACCTTCGTTTCTTTTACAGTCTTCATTTTTAATACCTTCGTTTCTTTTACAGTCTTCATTTTTAATACCTTCGTTTCTTTTACTTCCTTCATTTTTAATACCTTCGTTTCTTTTACTTGCTACATTTTTAATACCTTCGTTTCTTTTACAGTCTTCATTTTTAATACCTTTATTTTTTTAACAAACTTTGCTTTTCTTACTCTTGTTTTTTTTACCTTTATTTTGATCACCTTTTCATTTATACCTCAATAAACACTTACAATCTCTTTAATTCAACCTTCCCCTTTTTATTACTTTCTTGTTTTTTTTCACCATCTTATTCTTTTTCACCTGAATTTTATTTAACAGTCTTATTAGCCTTACATAAAAACGCCAGTTTTTTATCAGTTGTTATTGTAATCAGAGTTGGTTTACCGAGGTCAAAACTTGCAAATTGACTGAGTATAATTCTAGCTGTTTCAGAATCTAAAGCAATCCCTACAGGATCAACAAGTTCGTTAGGCTCTTCTTTTAGATTACCAGGTATTTTAAATAATGATTTTACTGAATCAATAATTTTACAAACTCTATTCTCGTTTTTTTCAAAAGTTTTGAATTGATTGATTGAAGTCATCTGCTTGCTTAAATTCTTCAGTATTTTAAGTGCATTTTGTGAGGCAGACTTTATTTCTCTTATAAGTCTACTGGCTTCACTCGATATCAAAAGTTTTTGAGTCTTAAGCATTCCTTTAATGATGTTAGATCGTAGTTTCAATACTTCATCAGGATTGATCATTTTAAGGTTATGGCCTGTAAAGCTTAAGTGTTCTCCAGCATGACGTTGGCAATAATAACTTACTTGGTTGCACTCTATGCACTTTGCTTTAAGCTTTGTTTGAGAGCAATTTTCTTTAGCACAACTCATTATTTATAGCCATTTAAAAAATTTAAATCAATCATACCCAAAACCCAAATTTGAGATTATTAGCAAGTCTAAGAATAGTCTCATTTTATTTCAGGTCCCTGGAAATTTGTAAGAGTCTGCCTTCAAGTTCGAGTCTTTCTGGCCCAATTTTCAGAATCTTCCTTTGAGGATGTTCGAATTGTTTAGATCCGAAGACTTAATAAAAAATTTACCTAAAAATTAGATTTTGATCAATATTTTCCGTCTCATAGCTGTTTTCATGCTTGCTTAATATTATGTACCCAAATTCTTCTATCGCTGAGTATCAAAGGCTTTTTTCATGCTTGTTTAGCATTTATTTACCAATTCTTCTATCATTAACACTTTACTGATATAATCCTCTTCAATGATTTTTTATAATATCTTATCTAGCTACTTTTTGAGAACCAAATTTGCCATTTATAGACCTCAATTTTCAATCCAAAATATCAGTAGAATTTTTAAATACTAAAAACCTTAGAAAAAGTCTCATTATTTATCTTTTCATTTAAATAGTTTTTTCCTTTGTTTAAAAAATAAAAAAATCTTCAGGAAGTTTCTTGGAGTAGCCATACGCTTTATATAAACTTGATAGCCTTAAAATAAAGTAAGAATTAATTATCAGAAAATAATTTGAAAATGTACAAAGACCTAATCCATATACAATTAGTTTCTTCAGTTTCTGCGAAAACTGGAATATACATTAAAATATAATTTTTTTTGAAAAGAAATGCATTTAAAACATAGTGATTTGGAAATGCTTAACTGAATGCATATATTTTCGGATGATAAGAAGTTTTTTAATTCTTTCTGCATTCTATTAGATTAATTTATGGTCAGATTTATCAGTTTCTAGATTGTTTGATTGAAAAATAGATCTGGCTCCTAACATAATAGATAATTTAAGATAATTTCTCAAAGTTTATAAGTAGAAATATAAATTATGGAGTAGATTATCAGGTTTTATAAATGAAATTTTTTACTCCTTGTAGAATTTATAACGGGAGGTTTAGTTCAAAAAGTGGTTAAAAAAGGATTGAAAATATTCCAGCTGCATTAAATGATAGTAAACTTTACTTTTCAAATAAATTATCTTCTAACTGTTTATGAAATTATATCTTATCAGTGAATTAAGTATAAATTGATGAAAAAACAAAAGATTTTTAATTTTTAAAAACTAAATTTAAAAATATCTGATATTATAGCCTAACTTGTGAGAAACTACACCTAACATATTTTCGAAAAAGTATTTTTACCAATTAGTTTATATTTATTTATTTGAAAATTGACCATATCTTGTGTTCGAAATTTCAAGAAATATTTAAAATAACTTACAAATTCCAAAATTGATTATTGTTTCACCAGTAGAAATACCTAATAAATTACTTTACTAAATATTGGATATGCTCTGCTTCTAAATTTTGATTATGCATTTTATGGTTAAGTTGATAAATATTGATTTTATTTTAACTTGAAAAAACTCAAAGTTATATTCTTAAATTTTTGCATAGTATTTTCAAGCTTACTGCTTAGAGGTACAACTATAATACCTTTGTTGGGCTTAACTAGATATCAAACATTTGAAAGTAAATTTAAATGGATAAAAAATAGTATATCATAGGGATACTATATTTTTTAAAAGTTTCAGGAATTTAGGACTTAAGAACATTAGGAGGAATATTTGGTGACTAAGAACTATATCAACTCAAAAGTATTTGAGATAATCATGATTGATAAATTATTATAAATGTTAAAGAAACTATAATTGTTTCAATAAAATGCTATATTTTTTTACCTTAAGAATATATAATACACCGTTTCATGTAATAAAAAATATAGCATTTAACTTTGATTACCTTTTCATTATATCTATTAATCAACTTAAAAATATTTGGGAATGAACTTTTAAGCTTTTTTATTAAATTTGTTTAAAATTAAACTAATATAACCGAATACCTAAAAGGAAGAAAATTTCACATGTAGATAGTTTTTATGATTTGCATGATTCAGCTTCTTTGTACAATTTTCATGTTTAAGCTCACTATAAATCACTTTTGATGATTGAATCAAATATTTTTAAAAAATGCAACCAAGTAGATGGCCATATTAGATTTCTAATTAACCTTGTATATCATACGGTATTTCCTTACTCTACCCTGCAATATAATTTAGAATAAGAGTAGTTATTTCGTAAGTATGCTTAAGGATATTTAACTCTTGAAGTTTTTTCATGAGATAATTAATTGCGACATTTTTTTTTTTAGCTGCTTTAGCTAAACTTTATATTTTATCATCTAATCTCACAAGGATAAATTTTCAATACATTCATTGCAATTATATAATAATTTTTATAATAAAAATATTATGATAAGTCATAAATTAGGTTAAATCTATTATCAAACATGTTATTTTGGTTTACTATTACCAATAGATATCAGAAATATTGCATTTGCCAATAAATATCAGAAATATTAAATTTGCCAAGAAACATCAGATATATAAGATTTCCACAATTAGGTCTTTAAGAAAACTATCATCATCAAAGCTTAATTGTTTCCCTGCTTAAAATATAAGCTTTCATCTACTTTCAAAATTTTTCAGATTTTTTCCATGAAGCAACATCAAATAAATAAGATGCAATTAAATTTATTGAATATTAAAAAAATTATTAATAAGATATCTCATAATAGAGGTGATTAGACTATCTACGTATTTTTTTCTCTCTCTATCTGAATAAAATTATATTGAAGTGATTTAGACTATCTATAATTTTTTAATGATAAAAATTCAATTTTTAATTTGGACAAATCAAGAAAGGATAAATATTCTTAAGTTTCTTCCTCGTTTTGAGTTTAATAACTATGTATAACTATATATAACTATCATA
Organism: Stentor roeselii; assembly: GCA_006503475.1. Taxonomy (NCBI): domain Eukaryota; phylum Ciliophora; class Heterotrichea; order Heterotrichida; family Stentoridae; genus Stentor; species Stentor roeselii. The sequence goes on along the minus strand of RSEH01000020.1, from coordinate 226,295 downwards.
AAAATCATAAACTCTTGATTAAACATATAAAATACAGATATATATTATAAAATCACTAATTATTCTAATTAACTACTTAATTGTATCAGCTGATCTAATAAAATCCCTATCTTTTGTTTAGCATCATATTCTACTATTGAATCATATAAAAATATTAATATCTGTGATTCATATATCCATTCGATATTAAGCCTTTTATTTTTGGTTATGGAATAAAATTTCATAAGGATTCTTTCAGCTCCATCGTTAAGATGTTTAATCCTATAATTTAAATATGCAAATTTAACAAGATATATTGATAATTTCAGAGCCGTCTTAGATCTTTTTTGAAAATCATATTTTATGAGAAGCTTACTTACAATCAATTGTAGTTGCTCATCAATTTTAACTTTGCTTTTATAATATTCATTATAGTATTTTTGAATAAATATAGCTACTTTTGCATCTTTAAATAGTAATTTAATATTTGCTCTTGTAATGATACACTTAAAAAGATTTTCATGTAGAATATATAACAATTTGTTCCAAAAAGCTATAATAAAAATATTACTTCTGTATACAGCTACTAGATATTTTTCATTCTCTATAAAATATAAACCTATAATTTTTGAGCTGTCATAACATAAAATGAAATCTTCTCTACTTTCTAATATGTTCCAAAATGAAATACTGCCATTATCATTCAAATTAATAGTATATAATCCATCGTTAGTAGGCTTTCTGATATTAGTAATTGAATATTTTTGTGGTTTAAAAGTTTTTGTCAAGTCTTCAAGTTTATAATTGATGCTTATATCGCTATTCTCATTCATATATAAACCCACTTTTTGCTTTTTTAATTTCCAGATATGAAATTTATAGTTGTCTGATCCAGTCACCAGATAATTTCCATCAGGAGTGTAAGAACAGCAATTGATTGAACCTGAATGTCCATTGAGAGTGAATTCTTCTCTTTGGTCTTTTATATTCCAGATTTTAACTCTTTTGTCTCTTGATCCAGTTGCCAGATATTTTCCATCAGGAGAGTAAGAACAGCAATTTATTGAACCTGCGTGTCCATTAAGAGTGAACTCTTCCCTTTGCTCTTTTATATTCCAGATTTTAACCGTGTTGTCTGTTGATCTAGTTGCCAGATAATTTCCATCAGGAATGTAAGAACAGCAATTTATTGAATCTGTATTTCCATTGAGAGTAAATTCTTCTCTTTGCTCTTTTATATTCCAGATTTTAACTGTATTGTCTCTTGATCCAGTTGCCAGATAATTTCCATCAGGAGAGTAAGAACAGCAAGATACCCAATATGAATGTCCATTCAGAGTAAACACTTTTCTTTGGTCTTTAATATTCCAGATTTTAACTTTCCCGTCTATTGATCCAGTTGCCAGACAATTTCCATCAGGAGAGTAAGAACAGCAACATACCGAATCTGAATGTCCATTAAGAGTGAACTCTTCTCTTTGCTCTTTGATATTCCAGATTCTAACCGTGTTGTCTCTTGATCCAGTTGCCAGATAATTTCCATCAGGAGAGTAAGAACAGCATTTTATTGAATCTGAATTTGCATAGAGAGTGAAATTTTCTCTTTGTTCTTTTATACTCCAGATTTTAATCGTTTCGTATTCTGATCCAGTCACCAGATAATTTCCATCAGGAGAGTAAGAACAAAAATTTATCGAATCTGAATGCCCATGGAGAGTGGACTCTTCTCCTTGCTCTTTAATATTCCAAATTTTAACTGTTTTATCTCTTGATCCAGTTGCCAGATAATTTCCATCAGAAGTGTAAGAACAGCAATTTATTGAATCTGAATGTCCGTTGAGAGTGAACTCTTCTCTTTGCTCTTTTATATTCCAGATTTTAACTGTTTTGTCATCTGATCCAGTTGCCAGATAATTTCCATCAGGAGAGTAAGAACAGCAACACACAGAATCTGAATGTCCATTGAGACTGAACTCTTCTCTTTGGTCTTTGATATTCCAAACTTTAACAGTGTTATCATCTGATCCAGTCACCAGATAATTTCCATCAGGAGAGTAAGAACAGCAATTTATTGGACCTGAATGTCCGTTGAGAGTGAACTCTTCTCTTTGATCTTTGATATTCCAGATTTTAACTGTTTTGTCTTTTGATCCAGTTGCCAGATAATTTCCATCAGGCGAGTAAGAACAGCAGTTTATTGAGCCTGCATGCCCATTAAGAGTGAACTCTTCTCTTTGCTCTTTTATATTCCAGATTTTGACTGTTCTGTCTATTGATCCAGTTGCCAGATAATATTTATTAGAAGAATAAGAACAGCAGTTTATTGAACCTGTATGCCCATTAAGAGTGAACTCTTCTTTTCTCTGTTTAATATTCCAGATTTTAACTGTTTTGTCTCTTGATCCAGTTGCCAAATAATTTCCATCAGGCGAGTAAGAACAGCAATTTATTGAATCTAAATGTCCGTTGAGAGTAAACTCTTCTCTTTGCTCTTTGATATTCCAGATTATAACTGTTTTGTCTCTTGATCCAGTTGCCAGATAATTTCGATTAGGCGAGTAAGAACAGCAATTTATTGAATCTGAATGCCCGTTGAGAGTGAACTCTTCTCTGTGCTCTTTGATATTCCAGATTTTAACTGTTTTGTCATCTGATCCAGTTACCAGATAATTTCCATCAGGCGAGTAAGAACAGCAGTTTATTGAACCTTTATGCCCATTCTGTCTGAACTCTTGTCTTTTCTCTTTTATATTGCAGATTTGAACAGTGCTGTCTCTTGATCCAGTTGCCAGATAATTTCCATCAGGAGAGTAAGAACAGCAGTTTATTAAGCTTAAATGTTCATTTAAAGAGAACTCTTCTCTTTGCTCTTTGATATTCCAAATTTTAGCTGTGTTGTCTCTTGATCCAGTTGCCAGATAATTTCCATCAGGAGAGTAAGAACAGCAAGAAACCCAATCTGAATGTCCTCCTTTTTCAAAGACATTCATAGGCCATGAATATGTTTTTGCTTTGAATTTCGAATATCTTTTATTGTACTTATATATCGTCTTTTGAAGCTCAGCTCCATTACTATCATCATTATCTCCCGAAATTTTGAGTATATCTTCTCTCTCTACTCTGCTTGAACCAGATTCCATCATTTATAGACTTAGATTTTCAAGCCAAAATATGCCTTCGATGGTTAATACTAAATTCTAATCAAAAGTTATAATTCTCTATCTTCTGTTGTAATAGTAGTTAAAAACTCTGCTAAATTTAATAAATAATACTTCAAAATTAATCCAAGGGCAGGTAAAAATTCAAGATTTTACTAATCATATATTGATGTATGAAATGACTTTAGATTAATCTTCATTCAATCCTCACAACAAACATCAATGTCCAAATTGTCAATTATATAGTATTCTTCTAATTAACAGATAGAGAGGATTTGATATATTATGATCTTTTTTGTATTTAATTATCGATTGTCATCTAATTATCGACTAGTTTGCTATGATTGGCCTTTCCACCAGTTGAAGTACAATTTTGGATCCTTGTATTTTTATCTGATATTAATTACTTAAGTTTTGCTTTGCTTATGAACATTAAGTCTATAAAAATCTAAATTTTTCATTCTAGAAAATACTAAAGTCAATAAATAATGAAAAATAAACTCTTATAATAATTCAATGGCCAGAGTTATAATACTTCTGATATATTAGGTCAATTCTTCGGAAAATTCATGTGAATTGAAACCCAAAAATCATAAATCAGAAGAAGAACTGAATAATAGACTTTGAAATTCTTCTCCTTTCATTAAAATAAGAGAAATCTTATAAATTTTTATATATATTTTCTTTGAAATACCTATAATACATTAATCAACAATACATAATATTTTTCTTATGAATAATTTAATACCATAAACTACCTAAATAATAGCATAATACCTTTAATCATAATATCACCAGAGTATCCAACTTTATATCAATAAAAGTAAATCGAGTTATCTTTTATTTCAATTCACTAAAACTAAAAACTTCAATTTTATTGAAATTACTGATTATCATATAATCAAAGAAGATAAATTAATCATCCTAAGAGTTTATTAAAAATAATCTTCAATTTTAATCACTGTCTTTAGTTGTTAGTTTCCTTGTTAAATTAGAAGAAATTATCTAAATTTTGGTCTAAACAATATAAATATTTTTTTTTATGCAGATCTTTGCCTCTGCTTCTCACTGAAAGTTGATTTTATTCCAGCTTTTAGATTTTCTTCGCCTTTCCATGGAGACATCCTTATAGACTACATGAAATCCAAAGAATGGATAATAGTTTTTGGTAATTGTAGTGAAAACTGCTTCTATAATGACCTCTGGGAATTTTCTTTAAAGGAATTATTATGAATTTTAGCAAGCTTTCATTTCAGTTATTAGTCAATCATTTGAAGCCGATATAAAGCAAGGATTTTTTGTTTCAGAGATTCGGATAATGAGCAGAACTTAAAATCCTTGCAAGAGATAATCCTTTAATTGATGTACTGCAGGTATTTTTGAATGAGAAAAATAAAGAGGAAAGCCTATTCATTGGAATATTTTTGTTTGGTTTGCAGCAAATAAAAATGATCTCAATGAATGTAGTTGTTTGCCATAAATATAAATTTAAATAATGTTATAAAAAATATTTTCGACTCATATATTAATCTTGTAAATTGAAGTAATCTTAAAATAAAAAGAATAAGTTAGATGAAACATATTTATTTTGGACTGATAAATACAAAGACTCTAATAAACTATACTTAACAAATATATCTCATAATCTCTTTAAAATGTCTACATTTATTTATAGAAATATTTTAACTTAGAGATCTACATTTCTTATAATTGATCTATTTTTTTTTAAATGTCTACAGAATCTTGTAATAAAAAGTAAAATATGTCGATAAATTTGAAAATTTTTAACTCAGTAGAAAATTGAGTCGTTTTTTTAGTCAAATAATTTTAAGTAAAATCTTTTGAAAAATTCATTTTTGGCTATTCTAGGAATTTTTAAATTTTTCATTAAAAAACCGATCAGATTATGTTTAGTGTTGATTTCTTTCCAAAAAGAATAATGAAAAATAATCAATTCCTATATAGAAGACTTCTTTTGTTTTTTTTTAATAATTGATACTTGTTATAGTCTCTAGAATTAATTAAAAATTTCAAATTTATTGATGCTGAAAGAGGAACAGTATGAATATCAGTTACTTAATTTGGATGATTGCAGGTCTATTGCGTTTAGATTAGCAGATGGACTAATTGAGTCTGGAATGCTGATGATAAGAGTGAAAAGTAAAGTTTTACTGAATCTGCATTTGATTACTTTAAAAGTTGTATAGATAGATAAAAATTTATTATATCTGACTTTGAGACAGTTGATTGCACATTAAATCCTAAGAAAATTTTATCGATAAATGTGTCACTATTTTCACAATGATTGAGATATCTGGAAAATAAAGATAATTTATAATTGAAAAGCAATGATAAGTTCAAACCATATGTTTCTATTAATTTAAAAACATGATGTTACCGGATGAAAAGATTGTAAAGTTATGGGATGTTAGAAAAAAAATTTTAGGTTCAAGGCTAATAAGAATCGAATAATAACTCTCTCATTTTCTCATGACGAACAGTTTATTCTTTGTTGACTGATGATGATTGAGTAAAATTTTGGATTTGAATTAAATTCAATGTCTTAAAGCTATTCGAACTGCAGGTTTCTAGAGATGGCTGATTCGTTGTGAGTGGGCGAAATTATAAAATTGTTTTATTGTGGGAAGTAGGGATCAGTGAAGAATTGAAAGCTTTTGAATTATTTGAGCACATACTCTTGCTGTTTTTTACATGTAGTAGAAAGTTTTTGTAATCTAGTCAGTGAAGGATTTTTAAGAGTTTTAAAGATTTGAAATACTTAGAGATTAAATTAGGTTGATAAGTTTTAGCTCATTCTGAAAGCTTAGAATTTTCTTGCGAATAACTTTAGCTAACTTATTGAATAAATAATTAGCAATCATATCAGTATCCACAATGTGAAAAAACTAAAAATAATTTTTCCTAAGAAACCTAAACATCCATATCATCTTTAATTATTATAATGAGCGAATTTCAGCTTTCGAAATCACAACATACATCTGATTCGAGACATAAAAAATCAAAAAGTCAAGTCCTTCAAAACAACACCCAAAAAAATCTTTACCAAATTATAAAAAATTCTCAAAACAAGGAATACATTTCAAATTGTACAGCACATCGAATCTATAGGATCGGAAATGTGGTAGCATTAGTAGTCTCACCTTGTGGAATATTCGCATTACTGGGAGGTTCAGAAGTAATAAAAGTCCTAAACATTCCCCAAAATCAATTCGAGCCAAATATCAAAATACCAAAAGATCTCAAATCTTTAAATTTTTCTCCAAGCGGGGACTATCTCCTCTGCGGGTATTCAAATTTCCTAGAAATCCTTGATTTTCACCAAAAAACCTTATATTCAAGAATACCGATCTCATCCGAAAGGTCCTATCGAGCCATTTTTACTTCAGATGGAAAATTTGTTGCATATCCAGAGGAAAAATCTATAGTTTTTTGGAGTTTCTTTGAGAAAAGAGAAGAGTTTAGACTTAATGGACATGAAGGGATTGTGATGTCAATAAAATGCTGTCCTAATGGCAGGTTTATCAGCGGGTCACGAGATGGGTCGATTATTTTATGGAATTTTGAATCCAGGAGACAGGAAGTCAGATTGATTGGAAGTCAGAAGCAGGTTGGTACTGTCGCTATTTCGAAAAATGGTAAATTTGCTGCGGGTATTTTTCTTTCTAGTTTAAGTATTTGGAATCTTGATGATAGAAGTGAAGTTTTTACTTTTAAGCATCAGGATAGTATTTTTTCAGTTTCATTTACACCTGACAATAAGATCCTTGCATTTACGACATATGATGAGTTTATTAGACTCTTCGATATCGAGAGGAAAAAAGTAACAAAAATCATTTTTGAGCATAGTTCATTTAAATGCCAGATTTATTTCAGTCCTGATCAAAAGACCTTGATTGGTAGTAGTGTTGATAATAGTCTTTATATTTGGAAGATCTCTAAGATACCTAAACAAATTAGCTACTTTCAAAATTTAGACTCTGAAGATATTAACCATGTTTCGATATCACACGAAGGAAAATATGTAGGGCTTAGCAGCTATTCTCAAGGCCTACAAATTTTCAACATGAAGGAAAAACGAGTTGAGTTTTTTATAACTGAGATTAAATCAAAAATTTATTCTTTTCAGATTTCAGAGGATCATCGTTTTTTACTAACTCAAGAAAAGGAAAATTTAAATATTTTGAACTTAACAAACAACGAAGTTATTTTTCGAGTTAATTCTTTAAAAAGAACTTCTGAAAAATTTTCTATATCAAATGATTTCTCTCTTGTTATTGTTACCAGTGATACTTGTTTTAGTATCTGGAATATTATGGAAAATTTCAAGGTCTTTGATGTTGAAAGAGGAGATATCAATACTTCAATCGCTTCATTTTCAATTGATTGCAGTTTTATTGCTTGCGGGTTTGAAGATGGTTATATTGGAGTCTGGAGTATTTCGCATAAATGTGAAGTATCTAGTTTTAAAGTAGAAAATGGAAAAATTATATCTATTTTTTTTACAAGAGATCAGAAATCGATCATTGGTATATCAGATGAAAGCATTTCTAATATTTGGAATATTTTTGATAAATCTCTAGAATTTACCTTTAATCCTGAAATTAACAGTAACTATAAAAGTGCATGGATTTCTGAAAACTATTTAATCACCAAATTTTGCAATATGGAATTTTGGAACCTTACTGGAAAATTTAGAGAATTCATCACTGACTCAAAATCTTGTATTAAGAAAATTTCAATGAATGGTAAATTTTTATCAATCTTTTATCGATACCATTGTGATATCTGGAATTTGCAGGATTATCTAGAAATTAATTCAAATGACAAGTACAAAAGTTATGAACCCATCAGTTTTTCAAAAAATAAAAAATATGCTGTTAGTGAAAATGGAAAGATTTTGAATTTGTGGGATGTTGATCAGGCAAAAAGAATTTTAAGTTTCAAGGCGCATAAGAATTGGATAAGAACTCTTTGTTTTTCTAATGATTCACAGTTTATTCTTAGTGGAGGTGATGATGGTTGTGTTAAAATTTGGAATTTGCATGGAAATGAAATTCAATGTTTTAAGGGCCATTCCAGCTGGGTTATCGCAGCAGCTTTTTCTAGAGATGGCAGGCTTGTTGTGAGTGGGTCGAGTGACAGGGTTGTTTTATTGTGGGAAGTAGGAAGAAGTGAAAAATTGAAAGCTTTTGAAGTATTTGAACAAGAGATTCACTCATTGTCTATCACAAGTAGTGGAAAGTTTATTGCTGTTGAATCAAATGAAGAGGATATAAGAGTTTTAAAGGTTTAGATAGATTTAAATTATCTTGATAAGAAGATTCTTTTAAAATTTTAGAATTATTGATTGGTAGCTAGATGATTCTATTTAATTTATTATCATGAGATTGAAATGTTTCAATCTAATCTCATATGATCTCTATATTTATTAGATATAGGGTTAAATTGTTAATAAAATGTTTATAAATGTATTTTAAGCAATCAATTCATTCATATCCTAAAATAACTTTTATAAAGTAAAACAACATCTATCTTGGGGCATCTTAACAAATCATATATAGTCTTCTATCTATGCACAATTATGTTTTATATTAACTCCCATGAAAATAGGCTAGAATGAAGACATAAGGAAGGCATGTTTATCATGGCTGAGTAATTGAGTTTGATTAATAATTTCGGTAGGTTTAGAATTTTTGAGATATATTTTTCTAAGTTTAATAGAAGGTTAGCTTTGTGCCTACTACGTATGTTAAAGAGTGTCTTGTATAAATTTTTTATTAGAATTTCTGATTAAAAATTATAATCATCATTCACTTCAGGATTCAATCTTTAATCAATATTTTAATATTTACATAATATGTATGAAATTGGTTGATATAAGGTTATATCAATGAAAATTTATGATCATATAATAGGTTTTATTTAAATGGTTTACTAATCTAATCCATATATTATTAAATTTATAAAACCCTGCTTATGATGATCAAAAATATTACTAAATATTTATTTTCTTGAAATTATCTTAAATAACATATTTAGGTATAATTTTCATTAAGTATTGCATTTTGAATTTGATATTCTAATCACAAATAATCAAAGTTCATCTCAATTATTCTAAAAACTTAGTCAATTCTTACTTTCTAATATGAAATTTAACAAACTTTCTCAATAAATATATCAAATCCACTTAATCGAATTCATAAAAATAAATTAATTCTAAGAATATCCCTAACTAACCCAATAAATCATTGATTCTGCTTTAATCTATTTCTAGGATTTCTTATTCAAGTAAAAAATAACTGAGAAGCCGCAGAACGTGATAGTTCAAACATTAATTCCAAGCTGTTCAGCAATAAATTTCAAGGATTGGTCTATGAAGTCTAACTCGTTATCCTACGTAATTAGTCTCTGATAATCAAAGAAATTTCAAAAAGAATCAATCACAAATTTTTTGATTTATATAAAAAGCAGAAAATCGTCTGTGTATCTGAAAAAACATTTTCTGTGAAAAAAACACTTCTCAAAATTGATGACTTAGAAAAGTGTCAATTGCATTAATAAAAAACAAGAATCAACTCACAAAAATGTTTTAACTCAAAAGATTTAGTTCATATAAATCCTATTCGTAAATTAAAAAATAAACCTCTATCCAATATCGACTCGAAGCTTTAAACAAAGACTCAAGCATCCAGTTGAACTAAACCTAAGTTCAGAGAATTGTTTTATGTGATATTATTACATTCAAAAGAAAATGACTTAGAATTTAAATCCACATAATATTTAAAGTATCTAAAATCCTATATTTGCAGCCTATAGTGGAAATTTTTTTTCAAATCACGTGAAAAAACATTTAATGGTTCAAATTATAATTAAAAAAAAACAACTCCATATACAAATACCGTTATAATATTAAAAAATATTAAGACTAAAGTTAATAATTTCAGTTCAATAAAACTATCAAATATCAGAGTTTGTGTTCAGTGTTTGATGACAAAGTGAAATAGTAATCACTTTTTTTTTAATTGGATTAGTACTTTAATATCATTAAAATAATTTTTTAAGATAATCATTTTGATTAAAGTACTTATAAATCAGGCTTTTAGAGCTCTGGTATACTAACAGGACCAAAGAGCTTGTTCAGCTTGATATTGATGTTTATAATCTTAGAGTTTTACTGGATTCCTCAGGCCGATTTATCGTTATTGTAAATTTGTTCTTATCCTTGTTTTTAAGGGTTGCAAATTGTTAGTATTAATCTTGTTTAAATATTAAAACTCTCTTCATTCCTGATAAGTCCTTCAAGATAAGGTACTAGAATCCAAAACTCAATTCAAGCAATTTTGTTTCCTCTAAATTGAAAATATCTGTAGATATGCCCTTTATTCTACTAAAGGACAACAAGAGCATCTAGTAAAAATTTATCAATCTTGAATATATTAAAGGTTGAATTATAGCTGAGTCCTAGAACCTTGGATAAAAAACAAGGATTTTTAATTTTCACAGGTCAAGCCATAGATCGCATTAGAAAGTATAAAGAATATCAAGCTGTTATCAGACTCTGATTGATAGTTAAGGCACCTTAATATCAAAAATAATAAATAAAAAAAACCATAATATCAGATAAGTGTGCATAAGACATTTAGAAATGCTCTGTTTAAGTTATATATTTTTTTTTAAATCATAAGAAAGGGATAGAAAATTTATTTTTAAATCATAAGAAAGGGATAGAAAATTTATTTTAATCGCAATAAAACTTATATCAGATAAGTAGGTTAACCTCTTTAAATTTTTCCTATTGTTAGAAACTAAATTTTTTTTTTAGGAAAACAGTAATGAAACTTAATAAGTTAGATAAAAGACAAAGTTATAAATAGAATTTAGTTCTTATAAAGAAATCTAACCAAATAATTATAATTTCAACAAGATAAACTCTCAAATATATTGATATCACTGTTTTCTTTTAAAATATTTCAAGTTCGAGTTTCAAAAGGATTTATCTTGTTTTTGTATTTGTTTGAAGTTTAATCAATATAGTCTTGTATATTTACTTTTTGCGAATATCAAGTTAGTTAAATTAAAATACGTTATCTTGAAATATATATTAAGAGTTGGAATTGACATTTTTTTGTTATATCTTAATCTTATATGAATTAAGACTTAAAGAGCAGATACTTACAGAAATGCAAATAGAACAGTGAAGATTACTCATAAAATATTTTAAAAAAACTAGTATTGGTTTAGTAACTATATATTTTGGTTATAAGTTTATAAATATGGAAAATCTGACGTCAGAAAAAAGGACATATAAGTGCAGTTGCCAAATAAATCATATTTCACCAAAAGATCTAAAAGTTCACTTAAAAAAACCTATAAAGCATACTATAGAAACTTATAAATCACCAAATCCAATAATCAAATTCGAAAAAAATATACTTCAAAGATGCCAGTTATTAAAGTTATCTCTATACGAATTAATTTGGTTCTGGGTAACTCTACCACAATACTTATTCTATAATGCTTCTGAAAAAGATATCTCTTTGCGTATAAAAACCTGTAAAATTATTGTTTATTCTGAAATTCCTAACCACTATGATATAAAACATAATTCAAATTCTTTTTTAAAAATAATTGACGTATTTAACAAACAACCATTAAAAGAAATTACAATCTTTAAATACTTAAAACAACAAAGCAATATGAATTTTAATTATTTTCTTCAGAATAGAAGTCAATTTATTATATCATTACGTCTCTCAGAAAATAAGAAAATTTTAATGAGTGGGGGCTACGATTCAAAAATCAGGTTCTGGAATGCGCGAACTCTTCAAAACATCGCATCCCTTTCATGTCATAAGTCAACAATTTGGGCTATTGATATTGATTCTTCATCCAATTTCGCATTATCAGGTGGTTGTGATAACTTGATTTGTTTATGGAATGTTAAAACAAAAAAACTAAAAACAGTCTTTCATGGCCATAAATATCGAATAAATACTTTAAAGTTTAGAAAAAATTCAACAACATTTTTGAGCGGATGCCAGGATGCAACTATTGGAATTTGGAACTTTGCTCACCCTTCACTTATTTATTTGTTTAAAGCAACTTCAGCAGTTCGATTCGTATTACTCAAAAACAAAACTCAACAAATTGTTTTTGTTTGTGAAGATGGAATTATTAGTTTGTTGGAGTTAAACAAACTAAACCCTTTAAAAAATGCTCATTTTAAAGGTAGTGTTGTTTGCAGTAGTTTTGATGAAGATCATGAGATCCTAATGACTGGACATGAAGATGGATGCGTACAGTTTATAAATTCGAAAACTCTATGTTTGTTGAGCAGTTCAAAAGCTCATTCATCTGAAATAAATTCAAACGATTTTTGCAAAAACACTCGAATATTTGCAACATGCTCTTTAGACTATTCTATAAAGCTTTGGTGTTCAAAATCGTTTCAAGTTAAAAAATCATTTGATCACTTAAAATATAGAGCTTTTTGTCTTCAAATTTCAAACAAAAACCTTTACTTAGGAGGGGATAATTGTGAGATTGAACTACTCAATATTTGTTCTTCAAAAACAATAACATCAACTAAACTCAACAAAATTTATCAATTTTGCTTGTGTTTATCATTAAAACTGAATCTGATTGTTTATGGATTTGATAAAATTTACTTTTTCAGTTTAAAATCATTGAAAGATATAAAATCGATAGAGTTTGGTTGTCGGATTACAAGTTTGTGTCTTTTGAAGTCGATTTTACTATGTGGAACAATTAAAGGTGATATTTTTGTTATAGATTGTGGTGGACTTGACATAAAGAGCAGGTATTTATTTGAAAAATCTTGTATTTATTTTGTTTGTTTATCAAGAGATTTAAAGATTATTTGTTTCTCTACTGAACAAAAATCAGAAATGATTGATTTGAGATCATCTAAAAGTTTACTATCCCTTCAAAAAAGAATATATTCAGGAATATTTTCATCAAATTCTTTTATGTTTGTTGATTCTGATTGGGATCTTTTTGTTTTTTATAAGTTCGATAAACTACTGAAAATAGGAAGAAATTGTGGACTTCAATTTTATGGTTTTAAGTTTTGCAATTTTATCCTATCTAAAAATATTCAATCCAGTTATTCTTTGATAGATTTGAAAAATTCAAGAATATCCAATAGTGTTGAAAGTTTTAAAGTACTTTGCACTAACAATAGAAGTATGAAATTGTGCAGAGAATCGTTGATTTTATCATCACTTAAACACACTAGGACACTTTTTTAGTTTAGATAATTCATAATCTCTTTATTCCTTCAAATTTTCTACTGCCATAAGCAGGAAACTTGCTGATTAGAAACTTTAGTTTTTTTAGATTTGATTATTATTAAATGCTTCTCTTGATTCTTCATCCTTATGTTGATGTATTTTTTAATCTTTCAGTGATTTCTAGATATTTCAATCAATATTTCTGAATGTTTTATTTAATAAATGGCACATCGATGGCTAATAATTCAATAGTGTATGATAATCAAATGATCATTCTTTAAAAAATTAGTATATCTCAGAAGATCAATCACTTAAAATCCAAAGTTAAATTTACATGGTTAAATTAAACTAATATTTAATGTTTAATTATTAAAATCTTGAGATATCTTAAGAAATAAGGGTTCTGATTTTATTAGTTAAAAATTTGATAAGTTTCTGATTATTTTTTAAAAATGAATATTTTTCAAAATATTCAATAATTAATCTTTTTATCTATGACTTGCACCATCATTAGCTATTATATAGCCTCTTCGTTTTTTATAAGTTTACTATTTGAAATTTGGATAATTTTAAACCGATATTACTCTCTCTATTTTATCAATTGTACTTTAGTAATGAGGTCTTATAGTGTTTTTAACCTAATCAAAATTTCAAATCTCTAACTTAATCGAAAAACTTGTATAGAAGAAAATACTCAATCACTTAATTGAACAACAACAATTACTAGTTAGTATAGCCACTTGAAACGGTGAACTTGTAAAAAAAAGCTTAAAATTTAGTTTTTGGTTGATAAAGGATAAGAACGCTAATAGCATTTAGTATAATTGCAGCAGTCTCAATTACCTCACAACCCTTTCAATATAAATAATAATTCGTAATCCATATAATTAATTCAGAGATACTTCAATGAATTTCAATTCTTCAAAAATTATATCTCTATAGTAAGTTGAGAAATAAGATCATAGAACTTCAATTTCTAATATTTAAGCTAAAAATAATATCCTGGAATATTTTTGAAAATCCAGTCTTTCAAGAGTCGCCACTTTTCAATGCAAGTGCTTAGGTGTTGTTGATTTTGACAGCATTTGAATCCAAATCGTTTGATGAATTTATTTAATTAGGTCTTAATTTTTATTTCTACATCTTAAAAATATACCTTTTTTTCCCATACAATCTGCTAACTTATACCTGAGTGTAAAATACAGACAAACCCATATTTTCCATCATTTGAAATCTTTATTTCGCATATTGTTGCTGTCTTTTTTGAGGGTTCGTCGGTGATTGAGCAAAGCTTGTTGCAGATCTTTTGAACATGCCTTTGCCTGTTTTAATTACGTCATATACCAGTCCTGAGAGTTTCCCTTTTCTCTGATTGCGAAGGTCGGCTTGACTTGTAGGCTTTTTATCTTCTGGGTTGAGTGCCCGGAAGAGTATAATTGGCTTGGGTCGCTTTGCTGCAGTACTTCGGACCCCCTGGGCAGCCCTCAATTGAACAACGCTGGTCTATTATTATAAGGACTTTTTGGCCTAATGGAATAGAGGATTGGATTAGGAAGAATGAATATTTAGGGTTTGATATGGCTTTAGATCTTTAGAATACTTGTATATTTTAAGTTTTGAAAAATTATAAGAGCTTATGTGGGATAGGAAATTATTAGATTGAGCAAGGGTTTGTGGATTTTTAGGATTTAGGACTGGAACTGCTTTGAGTTTATATTTCGAATATCATCTTTAGTCATTTTAATCATTTTGATAGAAATCGACAAGACGGTATACCAAACTAAGTATTCAATAAAATTATATGTTAAATCATTAGGATGAAGGATTGATGAATTTATTGTGTCTGATTTCATCAAATCCGTCCAAAAAATCAGAAATTTCATTATTTTAAGGTTTTTAATAAGTTTAAGTATGAAAAAAGCTCTGATGCCAATTTTCCAACCCATTCCATTAACAGCATCTTTTTTATAACTAAACAAAAACTATTCACAATCTTCTCATAACAACGCTCTACTTACAAATATTTTCAAATAAAATAATCAAATCACTCTTAACTGTAAAATAAGCAGTCTCCTTCTCTCACAATAATTTTCAATAAATTTAAATCTCAAATGATAATCCAAAATCCATCAAACTTCAAAAAATCTCAAACTTTCCTTATTCAAACCAGTTCTCAGTCATAAATATGATGAAAAGCCTTGAAGAATTGAATGTATTTGGACTTACGCAAGAATTAGAAACCAAATAAAAGAATCCATAGTCATTTGAATAACTAGTTTATGGATACTTAATCTATATTCTCAAATTACTATTGTCTATAAAAATGTCTTCCATGTCTGAAGGTAACTCTAATCCAGCTGAATCTCTTAGTATTGAATCTTTGAATCCAATTAGTTACTCTAGGGAGTGCAATGAGCTGAAACTATGGAAGCTTCGTAATGAAAGCTCAATTACTTCAAAAATCAACAGTTGCATTATTCAGATATCAGAAGAAATGAATGATGTGATCACTGTATTGAAAAAGGCATTAAATCAAGAAATCAAGGACCTTAAGGAAAGGAATAAAGTTTCAGGTCTATCTGAAGTTAAACTAAGTGCCTTTAATAGACTTATAAAACCTTCGCTTATGAATGCAGCGGAATTCATTTTCAATGATTTTGGCCATGATGTTTTTACAAGTAAAATAAGAGAAAAAGAACTAGAGTTAGAAGAAAAAATTAAAAAATGTGATGAGTACCAGACAGAATTACTTGAAAAAATTCTGTACTATGAAAACACTAAATCTATTTATGAAGATAAATTGAAGGATGAGTTTCAAGTAATTATAAAAAATGATGAATCGAATGTAATTGATAATGAATCTTCTCTAATAAACAGAGACTCTGGTAATCCTTGGAATATATTAAATGATAAGATCATTGAATTAAATGAACTTCAAGAAAAATATATTGGATTATTGAAGTGCAACGAGGAACTTAAAGATGAATTTAATTTAAAGGGGCTGGAATTAAATAAAATGAGGACAAATTTTGATCAACTTCAGGATGAAAAAAATAGAAAGGAACAGGAATTAAATAATATGAGGACAAGTTTTGATCAACTTCAAAATGAAAATAATAGAATACAGCAAGAATTAAATAATATGAGGATGAGTCGTAATCAAGTTCAGAATGAAAATAATAATATAAAGATGAGTCGCAATCAACTTCAGAATGAAAAAAATAGAATGCAGAAGGAATTAAATAATATAAGGATGAGTCGCGATCAACTTCAGAATGAAAAAAATAGAATACAGCAAGAATTAAATAATATGAGGACAAGTTTTAATCAACTTCAGAATGAAAATAATAGAATGCAGCAGGAATTAAATAATATGACTACAAGTTTTGATCAACTTCAGAATGAAAAAAATAGAATACAGCAAGAATTAAATAATATGAGGACAAGTTTTAATCAACTTCAGAATGAAAATAATAGAATGCAGCAGGAATTAAATAATATACGGATGAGTCGCGATCAACTTCAGAATGAAAAAAATAGAATACAAAAGGAATTAAATAATATAAGAATGAGTCGTGATCAACTTCAGAATGAAAATAATAGAATGCAGCAGGAATTAAATAATATGACTACAAGTTTTAATCAACTTCAGCATAATTTTAATCAAAGAATATTGACTCAAAATCAAGTTATTGAAATAGATCAGAATATAATTACCACACGAAGATTGATTACATCACAAGGTTTTAATTATTTAGCCTTAAGGGTATTAGATTTGCCTGAAAAAAGGAGGCTTATTTCTGAGAATTTTGAGTTTGTTTTAAATATTAATCAAAATGACTCTGAGTTTATTATTTCAAATAATGATACTTTTCTGTTTAGATGTAATTCATAAATAGGTGAATCAAATATAGATTGTAATCATTATTTAAGACAGTAATTCACCAAAAGTAAACAATGGAACTAATGACCGAGCATGTATCAGATAATCAGTGATTGTTTATAATATTTATAAAAGGAGTATGGAGATACGCACTACTGGCGAGCCAAATTTCTTGAATGATGGATCATATGCTCGGAGATGGAAGAACTTTTATCCAGAATGCAAATTCAATGATTGGAATAGTTAAATAATAGTTAATATTTAGATCCATTATTTTGGTTTTAGAAATGTGTTATAAAGGAAGTTATAAAAATATATATTACTTGATATATATGTAAGATCCAAATGATTTTCAGATTGGAGTGAATGATAAAAATATTTAAAATTATATTTTCAAATGAAATCCTTCAATTAAATCAATTTTTAGATTTACTAATTATGAATAATCCAATCAATGATACAGTCGTCGCTGATCCAAAACAATTACTACTGCTACTCTCATCATTTGGATTGATAATATCTATAATATTTTTTATTTGAACTATTGCATTATTATTATCAGAGAAGTAAGTATTAAAAACTCGCTGATCAAAGTCAGTTTTAAAAACGAGTTGTTTTGATACTGAGTGAAGTTGCATAGTACTAATAATAATTTAAACTATATATCATGAGCCTTCAAAACAACCCACTGTTAAACTTAGTTGCAGAATACAAGTGATCTCACTGATTTTATTGTAATTTTGAATAGCTCTCTGAAAATATAATCACCTCAAAATTGTAAACATATCCCTGCACCCTTCTGAAATATCAAAATTTTAAATCTCCTCGAAATTTTATTACCTATTTCAAGCTTTACTTCATGAAATTTTTTGTTAACACACTTAATATAACAAAACATTAGGATCAGCTAAAATCTAAATTAAATCAATATACTTTCAACTGTTCTTACCTTTGGATTATACTTTAATCATTCTTATTCAATAAAAAATATTTGCATAATATTCTAAGCTAACTACTACTAAAAAATGATTCAAATCAAGTTTTGATAACTATGAATGCAACATTTAAATATCTATTATTCCATCTGGAAATTAAAAACGAAAAAGAAATACTATTACTGTTTTTAAAGACCTAGGATCTTTAAAAAATTTTTATCTATATAATTTTATGAAAATTTCTAGAATCCTAAAGGATTACAGAAATTTTAAATCTAAACATTCGGAATCAAGAATTCTAATAGTTTAGCCATATGTAGAATATATCATTTTGTTTCTTTTGTTGTAAAATTAAGGACATATTTCGATCTTTAATCCTAATATTATAATACCGAAGTAAACCTTTGGGCCGATACTTTCATAAGAGAAAACCAGAAAATTCGAAAATGGTCTCAACAACAACCGATTCGACCCTAACATAGTTACACCATCCCTAAGCCCAACTTTTTCAACCCTATTCACAGGATTATTAATAGAAATAATTATTAAAATGAGAAATTCCCACTGGCTTCGCCTTGTAATTCGACTTGATTAATTTTTACGTTTTCACGCTTTTCTAACTAGAATTACTCACAGTACATTTCTAGTCTTAATTTTCGTAAGAAAAATTAAATATTTAACTTCTATGAACGAATACTTTAGAGTTTTTTGTTAATTAAAATCCTCTAATAAAACTAATTATTTAAATGCCTAATCAACTCATCTATATCAGAAAAATGCATCTTTTACGCAAGCTGAAATTTTCTTACATAATCTTCCACCTTTTTAAAGCCTTCATTTTTGCAACTTATCCCCAGATTTGAAACGTAGTTATCCCTATCCTTGAATTTCCAGACAAGTTCATATAGCAATCCTATGCATGAGTTATTAAATGCTTTATGATATGCAATTTTCTCAGCTGGTCTATTTTGATAATTTTTAACTATTTTTTTTGGTCTCGATTTCGAAGGTTTTCCAACTTCATTTTTTGTTAACGCTTTGATGAAATCAATATTTTGGGACAAAAATCTAAAGAAAACTTTCTCTTGATAAAAATTTTTAAATTTCTTCAAATTTTCAGTATTATAAGAGCCTCACAGAAGTTTCCTTCTCTAATCTTATTGATTGAGTCAATAAGTTCTCTCTGGCCAGGTAAAGCTGGTCCTCAACATATACACCAATGTACTTTCCCTCAGATATGATGGAAGAGCCACTCATTCCACTGGTTGTACTACAAGAAATTTCTACGATTTCATTGTTTTGCTCAAAAATCGCACCATGCGAATACACTATTCCTACAAAATCTTTAAAGATTTTTTGGATTTCGGATTTTAATTGAGCATCTGGAATGGCAGAGGAAGGGATACAATATCGAGGATTATTAGGGGCAACTGGAAAACCTGCAACATAACAGGTTTTCCTTTTATGATTCGATCTGCATTCGCTGGTTGGAAAAATGCAGGTGGATTCGAGTTGTCTAACTCAATCAGCAAAATTCCAACGTCTCCTGGTAAGCAATACAAAGAACCAGTCGAAGTACACTTGTGGTCAGTGATTGTATCTTGAGTAAACTCTCTAAGGAAATAAGCATTATCAGGAATATCACTCAAGTAGCATTCAAATGTCTGAGATGAAGCCTTTCAAGTTCGCAAATCGAGAACAACATGAGCTTTAGTGAGAAGCAGCCCTACTCTCTTTAAGACTTCATTTAAGCCTATTTCTGATATTGAAATCAGAAAGCCAGTTCCTTTTTTGTCAATATTGTAGACTGCATTACGAAGTCAGAAGGAGGATTCAGATCAGTTGGGTTAAAAGAAACACCACCACTCTGTACGCTTAGGATAGCAGCGTCCCCGAAGTAGTTCGAGCCTATCATATGAAAAGGCAGCATCCAACCTTCCATTTTATAAGCGGTCCAATTACTAAGGCCTTCAAGATTGTAAGGAAAACCCCTAATTAGATAATAGCTTTAAATCCATAAAACTCAAACTTTTATCTTCCAAAAATCCTAATCACAAGCCATTTAAAACCGAAATTAAAGCTGATTCCTTCTTGTTTTCAAAAGTACAGGAAATCACAACTTTTAGTTTTTATCAATAAATATATTGAAAGTTTAAGATGCAGACTTATAAAAGTCTCATAATCAACTTGAAGTGACCAAAAGTTCAAAGAATCTTAATGAATATTCATCGTAAGAAAGGAATAATCTTTTATAACTAATATTTTTTAGTTCAAATTATCATGATTATTTAAGTGTTTGTTCTAAGATAGGATTAAATCTAAGACAGTCAATCGATTTGATCGATATTGGAATTTTAATCTTTACATCAACTTTTCTTTATTATTCTGCTCGCCAGGATAGATTCATTTCTTATTATTCGTTGCATTTCAACTTTTCCTTCAAGCTTTTAATTCTCGGAGATCTTGAATTCTAATATAGGCATCTTCAGCATCCACCAAAATATTCAAAAAGTAGTAATTCCTTGACGGATAGTCATGAAGTCTCAGTTCAATTAATGGAAAAGTTTAATTCAACTCATCGAAGATGGTAACGAAATATGGGCATCAATCTATCATAAAAAACCTGATTTCTTCTATTAGAATTATTTTCAAGGAGTAAACTTTACCGTTCTGCTTCAAATTCAAATGGAATGATTAGTTTCTTCCTTGATATTAGATTCTTGATTTTTTTTCCTAATAGAATTAAATTGGAGTCTGAAATGAATATATTATTTAATGTTTATTGAAATAGATATATAATTGTGATTAATTTTATATCTTATGATCAACAAGTAATTTCTTTGATTTTTCATAAGAGCCATACCTAATCAATATCTATTTATTTCAATCTTATAAATTCATATCTGCAATTTTTAATAATTTGAATGACGAGGTAGAATAGATATGCATAAATCATTTAAATACCCAATAATAATTAAGATTAAACTTTATGGATCTTAAAGTTATCAAAATTGATGTGGTAATTACACTCTAAACATTAAAGAGTTAAATAAAATATAATATTATGAAAAAACTATTTTATGAGAGTAATAAACGATTAACTATCAGTTATTTTTCGTATCTACTGTGTATGCAGTAACTTTCTTATCTCTAACTCTCTTGGTCATGAATATCCTCAATTTCTTTATCTTTTCAGACAGATTCACTAATAAAGAATAAAAGCTTAAAAGTGCATTAATACTCCAGCATATATAAATAATATAAATGCATATATTAGATATAAGTCCAAGAGTATAGAGCTTTCCTAAGCATAGCCCAATAATCAAAATTATATTAAAGCAAACAATAAATCCTTCGATAGCAGCGTGATAAACAGTAAAAACCCAGTTCTTGAAGGACCTTGAATAAATGATATAAACCAAAACCTGATTATGAAATACTAAAAAGTTAGATCCAAGCATAATTACCAGTTGAATTAATCCAGATAACTCTGTTTGGGTAATGATCGCAATAACTGCTCTCCTTAAAATAAACACGAGGTAAAATGTTGAATGTTTATATTCAGTTGCTTTGAAATCTTTGAAGAAAATCGAATATTTTTCATCAAACTCTTCTGACTTATCATCGGATTCAATTCTTCTTCTTGTTCTGATGAGATATAATAGCAAGAACGTCATGAGGAACTCAGTGATCTATTCGAAAATTACAATAACAACTAAAAATAAACCTACGTCAATTATTTGAATATCTGTTGAGTTTATATTGTTTTTAATTGAAATACTTGCTGTAATCATTAGTTCAAAAAAACTTTGAACCCATAGTTTAAGAAGGGAAGAGAAGATTATCCAGGAGATAAATGACTTGGCTTTAGAACCTAATATCGGAATACAATTTGCTAAGAAAGAAACTGTAAGCATTATTAGATTTATGATAAGAATAGAAAACAAAATCCCTGAATTGATGATGAGTAAACTAGTTTTAAATCCAAACTTTACCATCTTTTTCGAAAGTATAATCCCTTTACGTTCATCGATGATATATTCAAAAGGATTAGGAATTGAATTTTGAATTCTGATGCCCAATAGAAACTCTCTAAGTATTGGGTTTATTTCTAGATTTAACAGATAAACTGGGTAGATCATTTCAGCTGTATTAATAAAGTTAAAAAAACTCGATGGATCAACAGTAATCAATGAAATTCCAAGAGCTGCAATAGCTCCAGCTGAAGAGACTTTTTTAGAGGCTTCATTTTGAAGACTAGCTTCTGTTTCATATTTCTGCTCAACTAAATTTTCTTCACTAAAGTTAATTTTTTCTCTAAATATAAATGTAGATAGAATTGAGCCAAACACTGAAAAAACCTTAGAATTTATTTTTACTTCAATGATCGAATCTTTCTGAATTCCAGACAGTTTTGGCTCAATACCATACTTAATTTTTCCATCTGTTTTGATTAAAATATATTCAATTTTTTCAGATTCTAAATGGACAGAAAAGTCATTTTCTTGAAACTCCGAGATTAAAGTTTCATTGAAAATTATCCAAACAATATACGAGTTTTCCACATATGAAGTCCCATGAAAGTATCTCTGAATGCATTTCATCTGTTCAAGCCTGAATCCTGGAAGACATTCACATTTCCCATCGACCAAGGTTGAATTCGAAGTACAGTTTAAACAAAAAGAGTTATTTAAACAACTCACACACATCTCATGACATCTATTACACGAATATTTATCATCTAGCAAAGAAGAGCTCCAGAAACCCTCATCACAAAGACATTTTCCATCAACTAATATCGAATTCAGAGCTTTACACGAAGTGCAATAATCATAAACTTCACATGTAAGGCACTCTTCATGACATTTTAAACAAGTAAAAGATTCACTTTTAAAGTATCCAGTAAAACATTCACATTTTCTATCTTTTAACTCACTATTTCCATCAGAACATCCAAGACACTCACTTGAAGATAAGCAACTAGAACAAACTGGATCACAAGGCTGACAAGAAATTGAAGCATCTCCAAAAAATCCTTTCTCACAAATGCAGTCTCCTTGATTAACAACAGCTTTTTCCACCTTACATTCATGACACAATATAGACGAGCTGCAGTTTTTGCATGAAGGATTGCATAAAGAGCAATTCACTCCGTCATCATAGTATCCAACAGTGCATCCACATCTCCCTTCATTTAACTTCAAACTTTTATCAACACAAGACAAACACGATTCAGAAGTAATACAACTTTCGCATTCTTCTAAACAAGGGGCGCAGTTATCAGGGCTTCCAAAATATTTTTGATTACAGACGCATTCTGAACCATTTAAATAAGAATTATGATCCTTACAGCGTAAGCAGTGTGTTGAATTGCAGCTAGGGCACCCTACACTACAAGGCTCACAATTGTCTTTATCTCCAAGTTCCCTTTACTGTAAAAACCTTCCAAACAATTGCAATTTTTCGAAAGATTGTAAAATGCATTATTTGAATAGCATGATTTGCAAGTGTTCAAATAATCGCAGCTTGAACAATGACTGTCGCAGCATTTATTGTCTCGGCTGATGTATTGGCTTTCGCAGGTACAGGCGATTTGAGTATTTGGTTCAGAGGATAAAGAACTAGTGAGAGTTTTAATGAAACAAGAGTGGGTGGTTTGGTCGTAAGTGCAAAATAAACTAGAATTCGAACAGTTAAGAGAAACTGTTTTGGTGCAGCTTTCATGGTCACAGGCTATTCCTAAAGCATTTTTTTTTATATCCATCGAGGTTGAAATGCACCCCGTGCCTAAAATAGGATCAATAAAGGCAGTATCACATGGATTACAAGTCCCTGGCCCTAAAAGACAGTTTGATGAACCTGCTAGTTGAAGATATTTGGAAAAGTTTATTTCTTCGTCTAAGATCACAAAGTTCCATATAATGCATGTTAAGACTTTCCATATTTCGCTTGGACCTATACCAGTTTCATGAGGTCTGGATTGTGAATAACTAAAAGATTTAGTTAAACATAGTTTATCATTAATATATCCCTTAAAAGCACCACTTGAATAAACAAGAGTCAGAAATTTCCATAGATCTGAATAGAAATTACTTGGAAGAAAACAATTATTATCACCAGTATTATCATCTGAGTTTATATATAATCTGAAAGAATCACCTGTATTATATCTGCCAAATGATATTCCATAGCTGTTGTTTTTACTATAAAAGATACAAAAGTATGTGTCTGGAGTGAAGAGCCAAGCTGAGATGCTAAATGTTGATGGTAGATACTCTGAGTTGTAGATTTTTACGTGACTATCATCATTAAGAAAGTATATTCCTCTATCTGTGATTTTAGCCCGGGTTGTTCCTGACTTCCCTCCATTTTCAGCATATCGACCATTTAGGGAATAGTCAAAAAAGAAATTTCCATAATCACGATTAAATCGATACTCTAACCACTTGGAAGAAAGAACAAAGATCACTTTCAATAATAATTTTGCCATTATATATTATAAAATATATATTCAACAATGGAAATGAGGTTTAATTTTTTATTTCATCGATGTTTAGGTAAAATGCAACAGGATTCAAAAAAAGCACAGATTGTTAAGCAGGCATATAGTTAAATTGCTATTTCTTATATAATATTTCGATTTTTCTATACTTCAGTATTAATTTTGTGCTAATTCATTTAGATACAACCCGAATTATCTTTTTAAACTCCTTGATTGAACTCTAGTTAGATTTATATGAATTTTTTCTCATAATAATTATTTGCAGTTCAAAAAATTATCTCAACATAGAATTAAAGGAAATTTAGATAATTATCCTTACATAAGAGATAAGTTTTCGCAAAGTTTACACTAAGAATATTTCAAGGATTTTAAGCATTTAATTTTAGTTAACTAATCAGTAATATTTGTAAGATCAATTGTTCAGAAATATTAGAGTTATTTTTAGGTATTGAGATTAGCACCTTAAGAAACTTCAAAGAATTTATGATTTTAAGAAATTTTAGAGTTTATAATTTAAGTATTTATGATTAAATGAATCCAATTTACATTCAATATATAAGAAGTTTGTGTATCTGCTCGCTCATTCTTGAAAAATTATTTGTCTAAATAATATAATAATTTTTTTGGCAGACTGTAATCGATTTTTATATATCCAGTTTAATAAGTAGTCTATAAATAAGTTTTATTTAAATATATATTTTGCAATTTCCAATATATAAAATCAATTAATTGTATCTGAAAACAGTAAACTATTTAGTCATAAAACTAAATGTAGACTGCGTTATAATTTTATCAGAAATAATATATGTAATAGAGTTAATATCAACTGATATAATAATGATTTTTTTGAATTAAAAAGATATTATAGCAAACCTTCACTCAAAAGATTTGATTTTAGAATTATGCTTTATGAATTTATTAAACAAAATTTTATTACTCGGTTTATTTATTATCTTATTTAAATTTTGAATTTTCTTAAAAAGACTTTCAATTAAACCTGTAAATAGATCTTTAGCTAAACAATTCGTTTGATAATTTAATTAAGAATAATCTATGAATAAATGTTTGATAGAGATTAGAAATGCAAATAATATTTGAGTTCAATTTTAGCATACCATAAAAATTTATGCTATTTTGTAAATTTTAGACTCAAAAGTGGCAGGCTTTCTCTATTTTGGTAGAAAAATATTGTTAAAGAATAATTTTAAAATAATTTACACTTTTCCAGTCTAAATTCATGTCTATATAAGTTTTTTAAATATCTGAAAATAACTTAAGTAAGTTTCTGATACTATAAATTTTGAATTATAGATTTTTTTAAAGCTTATCAAGTTTTTTACAATTTGATTGAAGCTACCAAGCAAGACTTAATTCACTTATTGAGAGGTCAAATAGTGTATTGAAATTGCACTAGTCTTTAAATTTCAGTTAAAAGCTCGTTTTATCTAATTTATAGTCATTTCTATTTTATTCAGGTAATTTAAGATCAAAATATATCGATAAAATATTTTTAATTATAATGAAATTAGATTTATTTTATTTATGCTTTTCAGATAATGTTACAGAAGTGAGATATTAAAAGTAATAATATTATACACGAGCTATTTCTATCAGTCTCAAACAATTTTCAGTGGCACTTCAAATGTTAATCTACGAAGAATTATTCAAATATACTAAAGGATTGATAAGCCTTTTAAGTATTGCTTTAATACAAGAATTGAAAATTTTTCATAGGACTGTAAGATAGATATTTTATTAGAAATTATTAATTTCTAAAGAATTTGGAAATGGAAAATAACTCCAAACATGCTGCAGTTTAAATATATACTTTGATAATATAAATTGATAAATCTCTTGATGATCTTTATCTATGAATAGATACTGAGTGTTTTCCTTAAAAATGTATAACTGGCAAATATATAATGGAATAGCATTTGAAAATATTACTATAGAAATTCAAAAAAATAATCAAAGCTCTTAAAAACTTTCAAATCCTGATGATTTATCATTCATGCCAAACCAGTAAATATAAAATATTTTAAACACTTAACTTAATTGAAAATTGGATTTGAAAATAACTTTTGATCAAAGTTTCGAAGGTTCTTATTAAACTCAATTCCAAAGATATTTATTTTGATTTATATATAATTTTAATATTTTGAAGTAAGTCTTGTGTATAATTTTTCAAGAGTTTACTAATTATTAACTCTACTCTTTGACGATATGATAAAAAATCAAATATTCTTTCACATCTTAAAGGAGACTGATATTAAGCCACTGACTTTTTTAAACAGATAATGGTTAATGCATCTTTGATCTTGCATAGAAAAATTCGAACTACTCATAATTCATTTACCATCGAATACTCATTTATTTACAAATCGATAAAATAATTTAATTTTATGCTTTAAGGCGGTGCCTAAATCATGTTTTGATTCTCTATTCAATATAATATCTAATAATAACAAAAATGATTAGTCTAATCAAACTATATCCTTAAATATCTAATATAAACTCCAAACCTAAAAAAGCTATGCAATTAAATTAAGAACATATACAAGATTTTCCTTCGAAGTTCCATTCAAAAACTTACTCGCAATTTCTTCAATAGCCGAAACAAAAGACACATATCCCATCTGATTGCATCCAAATTTTTTCAATATTTTAATATAAATGATATCAAAGTCCGCAGAAACTATTTCTTTCGCAAGTCTTCCTCTGACCTTCTGAAATATTTTCCTAAATTTCCCAAGAGGAACAACAGATGGGTTCTTAATATCAGTCAATCCACTAAATACATGAAAGATCTTCATAAGCACATCAGAGCATTCTCCAAGTTCTCCATTCCCAGGAATAATCCTTTCATAGCTTTCAAACTGATCTAAAGCAATCTGTTCTCTTTTCTTCATAACCGCGATTTTGATAGCATCTTCAACAACCTTAGTCTTAACATATCGATCAAGTTCACTTGGAAAGCTCTGCATGACTCCAGGTTTGACCTCCTGCTCAAAATCAATTCTTAAGCTGGGATTCGCATTGATTTCAAGAAGCCAGGCACGACAATCTTGAGTGAGAAGTACGTCAACTCCTAAAATATGAAAATATCTCAATTTCTCAACTTTCGCAAGTTTTAGGTAAGACTTAAGCTGTAAGTTCATAGCAGGTTGTATTGCCAGAAGTGTTTTTACAACTAAATCCTTGATATTTCTCTTGATCACATCCACCGGGTAACCGTTTTGTTCAAGTTCAGCATAAAAGCTTTGCAAAGTCTGTTTCGAGCCTTCATTAACTTCAGTGATTTCATCAGTATGAACGAATTTCGTGCTTCTTTTATTCAAGGAATAGTTGGTAAGATGCATAAAAGCATTGGAAATGTTAGAATTGTTTGGAGCTTCGTAGTCTTCAGTGCAAAACCGAGCTAGTCCTTCTTCGTTGATAAAAACGCAAAGTGGGTCAATGCAAGTGATCAAAGCGTAAATCCGCAAGTCGAACTTCTTCTGTCTCAGTAGAAGCGGCGGGTGGAGATACTCTTGGACTACCAGGTCTGACCAGTTTTTAAGAGTGCAGTTTTGAAGATCTCTTGCTTTGTTTATTATGAAAATTCCTTCGCCTTGACTGCCACTCGTTGGTTTTACTATGAAATATGATGACTTGTTTTTAGTCAGCTCTTCAAGTTCTTCGAAGTCTTCAGGTAATAGAAAGGTTCGAGGAAAGATGTTGAAATGCTCAGGGAAGTACTTGTGGGTAAATTTCAGTAATTCACCTAGAGGACGCTTGTGAGAAGTTTCTTCAAGTCCAGGAATACGGTTTACTATTTTTCTGTTTGAGGACTCGAGGTCTTCAGGTTTTATTGCCAGGCCGTACCAGATCAGTTTTCCTCGGTTTCCTTGAACTTCTCTCCAGTTATTTTTTAAGATGATTTCGTGAAGGACATCTGCACAGCCACGACTTAAAGACGTGTTTACTTCCAGAGGCTTTTGCATTTATTTTAGACATTTCTTATAATTTTTCTTAACTTTAAGTGATGAAAGAATTTTTCTTAGATTTGATAAAATTTTGATTACTTAAGTGATACTTAAAGAAACTTTTCACACATAAGACTTTCATAGTTAAAACCTAAATAATCCTTTTTATCTCTTCTAAAAACTTAAAATTCTCAAAACAAATTTAAACTACCTAATTAGATCAAATAGTCTATATAAAGAGTCGCTGGTTGGTCAGGAGCCAAGTTATCCTTAAGCCAAATCTTGCAAATCATATCAGCTGCATTCCAATAAATTGAAACCGCGAGTTGCTTGAAGTTGTTCTGAGAAAACAAATAGACGCTTTCTGGAGCAGCTGTGCATCCATAGAAAATCAACGTGGAAATGTAAGGCCATTCTCCTGGTGCTCTGGTGTATCCATCAGCCAGTTCTTGAACGCTGAAGATATCGAAAGTGCTGTTGTAAGAGAAGAAGTCGTACTCAATATCAGTGTACTGAGCATTTGAAAGGGTTCCCCAGGTGAGTCCATCGTCGAAGATTACCTTTCCATTCGCGTCAGCAGTTCCACTCTGAGTAATGATGAGACTTATGTTTGAACGTCTTGTATCAAATGATGATGTGGCAGTCTTGTAGTTGTCAATTGTTGGAATAATATGACCGGTTGTCAAGTGAATGTTAACAAGACCTGGCCAGTCCATTTGGAGGTAGAGAGAATTGTCGTAGTCTAAGAACTTATATTCTCCTGAGTATAAGTCGTACCAAATATCATCTGGGAAAAACGAGGTCGATCCCTTGATTCCATGCCACAAGCAAGGATGAACAATAAGAGCATTTCCAAGCATAAACGAAGAAGTTGCATTATAGAGGAGAGACATCTGATTAGGATAAGCCCAGAAGGCAGGTTTGAAGAACATTCCACCGTGCATAGAAAGTTCCATCATTCTCGAATAGAAGTATAAATAAAGCATATACTTGTTTCTAATAGAAAACTGGTTGGTTTCAAGCAGAAGTGGTCCTAAAGCCCAGGGTTCCTGCGAAATAGAGTTGATATCATTATGATTCCTCGAAAAAGGATACATGGTCCCTAGTTGAGTCCATCTGGCGCAAAGTTCCAAGTTTGTATTTCCCAAAAATCCACAAATATCAGCTCCAATCATCGGAATTCCGAACATTCCGAAGGTAAAGATGCCGGTGATTGAGTGCTCCATGAAGCTCCATTGAGCGTAGTTGTCTCCTAGCCATTTAGAAGCCCATTGACCACTTCCTGGGAAACTACTTCTGGAAATGATGAAAGGTCGATTTCTGTTGTTTATGTACCATTGGCTTGTTGCCTTACTTTCAAGGTAACCGTATAGTGAGTGCATGTTGTACTCGAGGTTACTCTTTGGAGCGTTGGGGTATATGTTGTAGTGAATTGAAGCTACATCTAGTGACCTTGTGTTTAAGTCATCACCTGGCGTCCAAGGCATAGTAGTGCTATTAATTAATGTAGGAGCATGCCCAACATTCCCATTATTGAAATTGCTAGCTTCATTCATATCAAGCCAAATCCCTGAAAATGCGATAGTATTTTCGAAAGAAGACAAGCAGTAAGACCAATAATCAGATGCATTAGGATGAACCCAATCCACAAAAGTTGCATTTCCAGGCCAGACAATTCCAACTGCTGGTTGATTAGTATTATAAGGATCCATAATCCACACATTCATGCTGGTTCCTTTGTTATAATAAGGATCACTCAGATTTTGAGCAGTTCCTGCATCAACAATAGGAATCCAGCCCTTGTTCAACGATTGCAATTTAGAAATCAATACTGTCATGTTAGTCCTTGGGTAGTTGACAGGGTCAAGCACAAAGTCCTCATAAGTAGACATATAATCAATGTCACTCCACAGGTAATCAAGAGGCAGGCCATTTGCAGTATAATTATCCAGCACTTGGCTTAAAACTGAAACATTTTTGTATCCATATCTGCATTGATGCCATCCTAAACTCGAATAAGGAATTTGAACAGGTGGATTAATTAAACTGTGATACTGGAAAATCACATCTTCAGGCTCAGGCCCGATGAAGATCCAGACATCGATGATTCCTCCAGTGCTCCTCATGGTGATTGAAGTGGGGTTCACAGTCGCTGACATTGCATTAGAGTTATAAAAAAGACTACCGAAAGCTTTTCCTGACTCATCAATAACCATATAAAAAGGATGAGAACTGTACATGTTCCCAGTCATGCTCTGCCCATCATCAATAGGTGAAGCCTTGTCACTAGACCACAAGGTGTAAGTTCCAGTAGGAATAATAAAAGAAGTGATTCTTTCACCTAAACCAAGCACATTGATGGGGTATCCCAAGTTATTCGTGAACAAAATATCCTGATCGTCGTAACTGAAGAAAATATTAGGATCCAAGTTGAAAATCACTTTATTGTCCGCGTTGCGCACCACCTGGATGCCCATGGGCTGTTGCGAGATGCTCACATTGTAAAGGCCTAAACTTCCTGTTATCGTATACGTCGCCAGATCATAAGGAACTTCCCATCTCGCTGTCGAGTTGTCAGTGATTCGGATCCTCAGTCGATGCGCGTTGTCGAACGTGATGTTGATGAAGATCTTCATGATCGGGGTCTCTGGAGCTGACTCAAGTCCACCAAAGTGATAAGTCCCCAGTGCGATTATTCCATCGCTGCTCATTTGGATGTTCGAAAGGTCGTAAGGGTTGTCACTTATTCGAAGGTTTTCACTTGACCCTAATAGGCAAAGGGCTAAGAGAGTCAAAAGGAAGGCTGCTCGTCCCATTTTTATTAATTCACCAATGGCTTAGGATATAATTGAAATTTTTATTTGGGAATTTGGAAAAGGTGAATAGAGACTTGGAATGAGTTGGAGGAATTTAGGGGGAATCGTGGGAGAGGATTTTAAAGGATTTTGAGAAAAAAAGAAGGAGGGTTATGGGTAATGGGTAAATGGCTAGTTTAGGAATAAGTTTTGCAGGTGACTTATTCTTGAATACCTCCATTATCATTATAAGTATACCAATACTTAATTAGATAAAGTAATGATTTTAAGACTAGAAGTCGCCCCTTCAATAATAGTATCCCTACTGCTTCCTATAAACACAACTCGATCACCATCCCTAGCAAGCTGATGTTCCTTAACAAGTCTCAAAGCAATAGTTTCATTTTCCCGATCCTCCCTACAATTAACCAAAATCGGGTAAACACCTCTAACAACTCTCAAAAACCGAAAAGTCTTCTCAAAGTCAGTAACAGCGGCAATCAAGCAATTCGGTTTAAACCTAGACAAGCTTCTGGCAGTTCTTCCAGTTCTAGTCAAGCAAATAATAAGTGAAGCTCCAATTTTCTCAACAGCTTCAGCAGCGAAATAACAGAGTCCATCAGGTGTGCTTAAAATTCCAGGAATGCCTTCAATAACGAGATCTCGTTGCTTTTTATAGTTAACATGCTGTTCGGCCTCAACACAAATACGGTCAAGTGTTTGAACAGCCAGTTCTGGGTACTTCCCAAAAGCGGTCTCCCCTGTGAGCATGATGCCATCGACGCCGTCAGTCACTGCGCAGTAAGAGTCGACTACTTCGGCGCGGGTTGGCTTGTCGTTCACCACCATGCTTTCGAGGACGTGGGTTGAGATGAAGACTGGCTTGCCTTTGATGTTGCTTAGCTTGACTAACTGCTTTTGGAGGAATGTCACTTTTGAATGGGAAGTCTCAACGCCCAGAATTCCTCTTCCTATTGAACAGCCATCGCTCTCGTCTAGGTAATTTTCAGGGTTTTCTGCTGTTTCACGTGTTTGAATCCCTACGAAACGCTTTGCGTCTTTAGGAATCTCGAAGTTCCATAGGTCTTCGAGGTCTTCTTTGTCACGGACTTGCTTGTAGATTACTATGTCGATGTCTTTCCCACGGGCCCAGTCGAGCTGTCTGATGTCTTCTAGTTCGTTGTTACAAGTTGAAGGATCTGCACTACTCGCATTCATAAAATTCAAAGGATTCTGGCCATCAAGGACACAGTCATTTTCAGCACGACAAACAACAATCTTCACAGTTTTCTGTATTTTCGGTTTCGTTCTTTTATACCTCTCAATTCCCTGGTCCTCTCCTTTCGGAGTCGACGGGTCAGACTTAAAATGATAATCTTCAAGTCGTACAACAGTCAAAATGGCTTTTCCAAACTCTACCAGAAGTTTATCTCCTTCTTTAACCATAGACCCAAGTGCAGAGTTGTTACAAACAATAGTATTAGAATTTTCCCCTTCATATCTTTGCGGCACAATCATGATTTCATCGCCAGTGCTCAAAGTTAATATTTTTTCCGACTTTCCATTTCCAATCCTGATATCTCCTTCCCTCAAGCTGAGAATGACACAAACAAGTCTTCCAGTGATATTTTCAGCTTCTTTTAAATTTTCAAGCACCTGGTTCCTCAGTTCAGACGGAAGAAAACGAGTCGTGATCCTGACGCCATCAATGCCAGCATTAAGCAGCTTGACAAGAGACTCAGTCGAAGAAGATGCTTTTCCAAGAGTTATGATTATTTTCGTTTTCCTGATGGCAGACATTATAGATTGACATTCTGAATAATTTATTAATAATCATAAGAAAACAAATGACTCTAACATTATCTATTCAATCCATCAATCCTTTCTTTCAAGTCTTTGTAATAACTCGGGTTCGCCAGCATCAATTGTTCAAATTCACTTCCTGCAAAGCCGAGAGTTTTATTCTTAACACCTTCCATAAAATAGTAAATCCCGAACTTCGTTGCGTAGTTAATCAGCTGCGAAGGAATAATACTCATATGAGGGTTGCTCTTCGCAATCAAAGAAACCTGGGTCTGTTCAGGTCCGAGATACGTCAAATTCAAACACCCGATCGTCAAAGTCAGTCTAGTCCCGGCCGGCTTCGGAATCGCCACATCTAAAAACTGTTCAACAGTGTCAAGACTCCTCAAAACAATAAGCACCGAGTTATTCTCTGGAATCGGGATCCCAACAGCAGAAACCACCATGTCCATGTTATTCGCAGGCCAGGGCAAGTCGAACTTATACTGAATAATCCTTCTGAACTTCGAAGGAGTCGCTAGACATGAAGCGTCTTCTAAAATTTTCACCCAGGTCTTCAAAAGGTGAACTTCTGAAAATAAAGCCAAAATGTTAAGCATCGGGGAATTGACCAACATTTCAGAGCGAACTATGAACTCTGAACTGCTTCCTTTAGAAAAAGTTGCGATGTCTTCAGATTGTTTCACGAGTTCCCAGCTTTCTAAATCTGCGAGAAGCGACAAACACTCATCAGCGAGGCTCATGTCAGCTTTTATGACGTCGATTTCAGGAGCGTCTTGAGGGTTGTAATCGCCGACCTCGTTGATCAGAGAATAGGCCTGGGCCAGTCTCTCGTCTTTGAAGAGGTCTTTGATTTGAGAGAGTTTTTCTGACATGTTTTAAGAGGTTTACGGTGAACATGAGCAGTGGTGTTAAGTATTATTGAATGGGAATAGGGTGCACGTCGTTTTCGTTCACCATGCTCAGGTCGATGATTTCAATGTCGTTTAACTTGTCAGTAAGTCCTTCGTTGAATAAGTTGAAAACGTCAGTCAAGAAAGCGTAGATAATCATTGCGAGGTTGATAATGACTGCGAAGATCAGCAGTCCAGAGTCGATATAAAGAAGGGATTCCAGCCAAGTGCCCATCAGCACCCCGATCAATCTGCCGCTGCAAAGATGAAAACAACTGGTCAAAGCGATTTCGTTCATGAGTGACTCTGTCTTTTCTACTGAGTAATGCTTGTTCGCGGTTTTGATTATTCTTGAGTAAGTTGGAACTGCTTAGTCCTTACTAAACATGAAAGCGTTTCCACTCCCGATTAGAGTCACAGCAGCGATTTCTACTGATGAGTAACTCTTAAGGAAAATAGGAAAGTAACTGTAAATTGACCTGCTTAACAAACAGTAGCCTAAACTGCTTAAAAACAAACCCCCGCATATCATTCGCCCTTCATGACGGAAAAGTCTTGACACGGCAAAAGAAGAAAATGCACCTGTAAAGTAACTTAATACAAAAACGTGCTGTATTGAAAAGGAACTGTGTTGAAAAGTCCAGATGTAACCTGGGCTTGTCTCCAGAAGGTTCTCTACGAAGTAAAATGAAAGAGATGCTAGAAACTGGATTTGAAATTCTAATAAAAGTCGCTAAGTACCTAGTACTGGCTTCTTGATCAAAGAAAAAGACTTGAATTTTCCTTGAGTAGTTTTTTCTTCAGGTTTCAGGACCATTTGAAGGAAAAAAGCCAGCAAAATGTAAAAAATTGAAAGAATAATTGCGAAGTACTGGTAAGAGTTAAAACCTGCTGATATCATCAAAATTGAACCAATAAAAAACCCGCCTGCGTAAAATGACTGAAGCACTGAAATAATTCCTTCTGCTTTATGCGAGTTGCTGCTGAGTAACACCCCAGGAACACAGCTAGTCATCAGCCCCAAGCTCACTCCATTCAAAACCCGCTCAATCACCACACAAGGAACAGACAGTCCCCTTCCAAAAGACTTAAAAAAGCAAGACCCAGCAGCTAGTCCCGACGCAATCGTTATCATTTTCCCTCGATTCTCTCCAAAAAACCACTTCCTAACAAACACTAAACTAAAAATAGCTGAAATCAAGTCAATTACCAAAAAAATCTGAGAAATCCAAGTCTCTAAATCAATATTTTCAATAATAGACTGCCAATAAATAAATGCCAAGCTATAATTCAACCCATTCAAAGCGAAAGCAGAAAAAAGAACGATTTCAAGTCTAAGCAAAGAGTTCATTATTAATTATTATAATCTTATTGCACCACTTCTTGTCTTTGCACGAACTTCTTGGAGTACTTCATGTTCAAATAAGTTTCTTCTGTCGGGGTTTCAAAAAACTTGCTCACGTTTTCAGGGGCTAAGTTTATCAGAGCTGGCATCAGCGACTCTAACTTTTTGTCAAGGCTCGGGTGTTGCTCGCTTGTCGGGTATAAAAAGTCAGCCACTCGGCTTAGGGCTTCGATGAACTCGACGTAAATCATTTCAAGGTGCTCACCTGCAAGGACTTCGTCAACTTCGGTCATCATTGCTTGGCGGAAACACCAGTCGATGTCTCGGACTACAAAACTTCCTTTCATTAGACCGGCTTCTCCGCAAAGTATTCGGAATTCACTTAGGTTCATCTTGTCTAGTGCTCCTTTTCCCATTGCAGAGTACTTCACGAATATGCTTTCTAGAATTGGCTTGTAGGCTTTTAGAACACAGTCTACATCTTCGAGGAGGTAGAATTGAGATCGCCAGGAGTTTGTGTCAAAAGTTTTTACTACTGGAATGATATACTGATGCAAAAGCATTTCAAAGGCTTCTAAAACTGATTTCGCTTGTTTAGACTTAAAAAACTTGTCAATCGCAAGTCTAATCAAAAACTCTGAAAACTCATATCTACAAAGTCCATTACCAGAGTTAAAAATCTCTCCTTTCGACTGAGGAGCATTAGAAAGGTTCCACAAAATAGCAACATCACTCAAATTATAATCATTCGCAAGTAATCCACATTTTCTCAAAAAGTCTCCTAAAATATTTTTGCTGATAGCGAAGAGTTCGATTCCACTAAGTCCAGACAAATGTCTAAAAGCTTCAGTGATAGTTTTATAGTTAATCTCCAACATCTTAGTAACTTCAGCAAGTTCACCAGGATCACTGATAATATCCTTGATATGCGAGACATCAATATCATAACTACAGCACTTCGCCATAATCTCTTGATTATCAAACTGGTACCCCTTAAAAACACTAGTTTCAAAATTCCAAATAATTTTCTCTAAAATCACTTCAGTCCACTCTTTCACTTTCAAGTCACTCCTGGGCTTGACAGTAACTTTTTTGAAATCCCATTCCTGTGGCTCTACAAATAACGAGTTAACACTGTGAATCGACACACTAGGACGACGGCCATCAGTCGCACTCAGTTCAAACCTGACAGGGTTAAGAACAGTTTGAGTTGGGTACTCTTTTGAGCTCAGCAGTCGAGTCCCTGACCGAAAAAAGAACCTGACGTTGCCTGCAGGGACCATTCGAGTGATGGTATAAGTGTCGTCTTCGTTTTTCTCAGCGGGGGTGGGTTTGTAGTTGTCACATTCCAAATGCACGTAAAAAGGCGAGTCCAGTTTCGGCCCTGACGTGCCAGGTCTCCATGAAAAAGTGGCCTGGACCCATTTTTCACAGACCCAGCAGTTTAAACGAGCGAGTTTGTGAGGTTTGAATCGAGGAGTCTCCATTATCCTCGTATGTAGATGGCCTTGCTCTGTCTTATTGGAGTACTCCACTGGAATTATGTAGCCTTTCGCGTCGATTTCACAGTCATTGCCTTGAACATGAATCCCGTAGATCTTTTTATTCACTTTAAGACCGTCTCCTAAGATTTCGCATTCTTTTTGGTTGAAGTAGTTGTTGGATAGGTCTAAATGTTGAAGAGACTGCTGACCTGACAAACACCTGGACAATGACTTCGCGTTTAAAAGACTGCTACTGCGGCCTAGGGAGTTCCAGGAGAGGTCCAAATGACGCAAGCTTTCATTTTCAGTAAGTCCTTCACAGAAGTCCGCAAGTCCTCCCTTTCCAAGAACATTCCAATGCAAGTCAAGGTACTTGATGACCGAGTTATACCTAAGCAGATCCTTCAAGGCACTTCCACATCCTTCTCCAATATTATTCTTGGCAAGACATAGTTTTGTGACAGTTTTATTCTCAGAAATAGAGCGAATCAAGCTGCTTAGTTCTCTTTCGCCAAGATGAATATTTTCCAATTCTAATATTTTGATCTGGCAGTCAACACTATACAAGACGCGTCCGAGGCATTCAACCGACTTGAAGCCAAGACGGTTTTCAGAAAGAACAATGCTTTTGATATTCGCTGAAGTCAGCTTGGCGAGGATGTTGACGACTCCTTTGTCAGTCAGTCGGTTAGCCCTCAAATTCAAAGTCTGGATGTCTTTCACTATCCCAATCGCTTCGCTGAAGGCCTTCGCGTACTCGTCGCCCATGCCGAACTCGTGAATGTCGAGTTGATTGCTCGGCCCTTTGCGGCGAACTATTCCGAAGGGCTCAGGACAGAGCTTTTGTTTGTTGATCTCTTCAAGATATAAGACGTTTGGAGTGTCTTCCAGGTTCTCTGCGCGGTTTCTTTGGGTGAACAGTGGAAGGTGGATGAAGGTCTCGTAAAACTCCAGCTTTGCCTCGTTACCGACTGAACCTGAGTAGTTTTCCATTGAACCTGACCTTTTTTCACGAGATGGCCGAAGGAAACGGATTGGGTGTTCTTTTGGCTTTCGTGGAGAGAATAGATGTTGACTGAACCTACTCAGAGATTCTTTTGAATCTCTTCTTTTGTTAAGTGATTCTCTTGAATTTTCCCTTCTTTTGATGAGTGGGAGTTTCGCACTTAGGTTCATTAAGTTATATTTACTGAAATTTTAAGAAACTCATTAATTATTTCTTTGAAGTATCTCCAAGACCTTCAATATCCATGATCATCGCGACACCAGCCAACACCCACTTCGGTGCAGGGTATCTTGGAGTTCTTAACTGAGAAGTAAAAACATAAGTATTTCCTCGATTTTCAGTCTTGTAAACAGGACAAAGGTAAAGATTTTTATCTTCCTTGGCCTCAACCTGCACAATGGCTGCTTTACAGTTGACGACTGGCATAGGACAAAACATTTCTTTAGGCCTGCTTTCATCTAGTTGATTGTTAGTCACGTCCCACCTGGCGCCATCCAAGAAGAGTCCAGTGACCAAAGTGCCTTCTCTTGGAGCGTCTTCAGTCTCATGTTCGAATCTCTTGGTTATGTCAGTCTGAATGTAAAGTCGGTTCAGCTCTGATTGAGTCCTTTGAGCGTGGTACTGCTTCACTGCTGTCAAAAACGACTGAGGGTTGAACAGTCGTGCTATGTTTGTTATCTTGGGAATGTTCGTCGGTTCATCTTTCCAGGTACTCAGCTGCTCGACCCTCAGCTGAAGGTTCACCAGCCAGGAGCCAAGACCTCTGCAAGAAGGATAAGCAAGTTCAGTCCAAGTGACAGGAACTCTTTCCAGAACAAGACTGTCAATGGTCTGCTCCATCTTCTCAGTAGCAGTCAGTTCTCCATTCAAAGCCAAGTTGATTTCTTGTAGACTTCTTAAAATCTCCTGAGTTAAAACATTCATATATTCACATTCCTGCAAAAAGACATTGATAAAGCAAAGCTTTTCTTCTCCTTCAGGGATCTTAGACTTGATATCTTCCAGGTCGAATTTCATGTTTTCCAAGTTGAGATCATCTAAAATATGAGTAACGATTTCTTGGGCGATTTCATTCTTGGTCCTTACATTGGCCTCATCAGCACTTGCTTCATCTTTCGGAGCGAGTTCAAGTAAAGTGCTGAACATAAAGTTGCCCTGAGTAGTTCTAAATCCAATTTCAGCATTCGAGTGCATTCCGAAGGCCAAAGGCGTTTCAGGCGGGAACTTCTCATCAATATACTCAACATACTTCAGGTAATCAGTGGGACTAGGCGATTTGAAACTCGCAGCTTTTCCATCTGAGAAGGGGAACATTTCAGTTTCGTCCAGGAGCGGGTTGTCCATCAAGTTGGTCAAGTAAGCTCTGCAGAGTTTTCGGTCCCAGTCATCGACGATGTGTCCTCCGTACATGATTTCTCCGAAGATGTACCTCAAGTCCTCCCAAGGGATTTTAGTGGAACCTGAGCCATTTTCCAGGTAATTATAAAGCACAAGAGAAGAGTCTCGCAAGTCACCAACGCTGAAGGGATAACGCATGTTCCATCCTTTAGGACCGAATTTCCTTCTTTCAACGACTGTCGCGTGGAAGTAACAAAGACCGAAAAGAATTGACTTGACTCTTGGGTCTTTTTCGTTGAAGTCTTCTTTAGGGAACTGGGCAAAAGCTCGCTTCAAGTTGGCCTTCATGCCCTGAGGAGGTTCATTAGTTAACTTGATGCTTCTGTCAAGGATCCCGATGGGGATCTCTGTTGACGGCTCGGCACTCAGGAATAGTCTAAAGTCAATATTTGAGCCTTCAGAGGCGAAAGCGTCGAGTTTCTTTTCAAGGACCAGCAGCCAGCGAGGCATAAGATGAATATTCTGCAAAACAACCCAATGGCCTTCCTTGTGTCCAGTTTCCAGACACTTGATTGCAGTGCCTTCAGTTCCTTCACCCATGGCGACATTCCAGTAGTTTTTGTTAAGTTCAAGTTTGTTCGTCGTTCTTTTGGTCTTTCCAATTTTTTCCACATCAGACACCGGGTCTGTTCCAGGACTGAGAATGAAGAAGATAGGAGTCGTATTCGTGCAATCTTCAAGCACATTTTCCAAAATGTCTCCAAAACTACAACCCTGGTCAATGTCGACGTATTGGTTGCCGTTGGGCAGGGCTTCTCTTATCCAGTCACTCACTGCAGTGGTCAGTCTGTCAGGTCTCAGGCACCGCAAAACAAGAAGCTTTTGGAAAGGAGTGTTGTCAAGGCGCTTCCAGTCTAAAGGCAGCTTCGCTTTTTCAGGGGTGATGTCGTTGAACCACTCTTTGAAACGAGTTGGAGCGTCTTTTTCCATGTGTTGAGCGAAAGGCTGGAATTCTTCGATTTCGATCAGCTTTTGAACTGAGGCCCATGCAAGGTCTGGAAGCCAGTCGAGGGTTGCTGGCTTTTCTACAGATGGCTTCAGAGGGCATTTTAGAAGGAAGCTCACCATTTGGGAGTCGTATGGAGTGTTTATTACTCCTTTTTGCATCAGTCTTAAGGTGATTTGGGTCAGGAAGATTTGTTTGTGCTTCTCGAATAAACCTCGACTTACCCATTGGTAGATCGTCATTCGGATGTTTTCTCGCAGATGAAAAACTCTTGGGTCGATTTCGTCGTATTTTGGAGTCTTGTCCATTGCTTTTAGGTAGAAGGTCATGAAGGACTCTAGGGAGTATTGGTACATGTGGTCTACTACGCAGAGGGAAATGATCAAGAAATAAAGAGTTGCACCTTCTGCAGCCACTCGTCTGTAAACTTCTCTCAACTGATTGATCTGCACTTCAGTCTTCTGAGCATCGATAGTCTTCAACTTGATTTCTTCAGCAAGTTTCTTCGTAGTTTCAAGTCCTTCAATCAATTCAGTATTCGATAAAATAGTATTCGGGTCCGCAGAAGACAAGTTATTCAGCAAATCCTCTTCAAGTTTAGCAAGAATGACCTTATAATCATTCTGCTGCTTAGCAAGTTCCTGTTTCTGTTTTTCCAATTCAGGTTTTTCCAGATTGACAACAGTAGCCAAGAGTTGATCTTCAAGTCCACTTTCAGTAACAATGAAATTAATAATAGTGCACTGTGCAGCGATTTCAGGGCGATAATGAGGATTCGACAATTTTGTCTGAAGATAAAGTTTAAAAGTAGGACTATACTCAATTTCCTCACTTCCCAACTTAATGAAAAACGAGTTTCTTCCCTTTTTAATGATAGCTCTTGCCAAGAGTGGTTCTAGGATAGCATCAAGTTCCTGTCCAATATTTTCAATCAAAACCGTCTTTCCCAATTGAATAGTTCCTTCAAGTCGTTTAATCCACCTGTCCTGTGAGAACTGAATGACTTCCAAGACTTCTCCATGCATTCCTCGAATCCACTTCGACCCCTGCAGTTGCGGGTCGATGATAAGTGGCCACCTGGAACAAGACGTGACGATTGAAGCGTTTTCAGTGCTCATCCTGTCAGCGGGCAGTCCGAAGTTCTTCCATTTGGCCTCGTCGGACTCAGTGCAAAGGACTCGCAGAGGGTCGACCCCTGGGGTGAAGCTGATGTCTCGGTCTTTTATGTTTGGAAGCCAAATGCTTTGCCAGAGTTTCAAACGGATCTGAGCTGAAAAAGGACCGATGTATGATACGAAGGCAGAGGCAAGTAAAGCGTCTCCTACTACTGTCTTAGTGTCTTCTCGGAACTTTGCTACGTTTTCATTCCAACGAGTGTTCTCTGAACCGAGTCCTCCTACTAGTCTTTTAGCTAGTTCGAGCTTTTTCAGACATTCACTGGCTTCGTTTTCGACTTTTTCTTTTGTTGCTACTGCATCTCGGAGTTCTTTTTCTAGGCCTTCGACGGTGTCGGTTGCTGCTTTGACTTTGGCTCTAACAACAGCAAGTTCTTCTTCCTTTTTAGCAGCTTCAGCTTCAGCTCCTTCCTTTTCCCTCATAAGTGGTTCTACTTTCTTATAAATTCTATTGAATTCCACGACATTGACGACCCAAGCACACAAGAAAGAAGCAGCCTGATTCTGATTCTTCATATCCTCCTGATTGAAGAAAGGCTGATTAAGAATAGGTTTAAGTTTTTCCAGGATCCAGTCATCAATTTCTTCCTTTTTATACTCTTTGATCTCATCAATGAACTTGATCGGATTAGCCAGCATTTTCAAGGCAGAGTTCCAAGTAAAGTTCGACTTGTCCCCTTTAAGCAAAAGAACTGCTTTAGCGACATCTTGAATAGGTTGAGTGGGTTTTCCAAGAGCTTTCATTTCCTGAATATTTTCCTTTTTCAGACAATCAACAGCTTCCTTAGCACGAAGCATGGCAGGTTTAGCCTCTTCCAACTTCTTATCAGCTTCTTCTTTCAATTTATTAGCAGCTTCAGTGAGTTGAGAAGTGATCGCTTCTTCTTTTCCAGCTTCTTCCATTTCCTTATCAGCTCCAGCTTTAGCAACAGTGACCTTCGCAATGAGTTTATCAGTTTCATCTTGTTTTTCCTTGACTTCAATGAGTTTAACATCCAAGTCTTTCTTCAAATTCTCAACTTTGCTCTGAGTTTGAAGAAGAATATCAAGTCCTTGCTTAAGTCTTTCAATTGACCTTTCAAGTAAAGACTGTTTCTGCCTAAGCAAGACTTTAAAGAAGTCGATAAGTTCTAAGAATGATTTAGGAGTTGTATAATTATATCTCCTTTCACGTGCTAAGAACTGCACATTCGCCTCATTGACTGAAACATGAACGTCTGCCATATAGTTCGCCATCGCAGCTCTTTTTTCATCACTTTCAATGTCGACGTCAAGTAAGAACTGTGTGCCGACGTCCACCAGGGCGTCTCTTGGCCAAGGGTGGAACCAGTCGACAAGAGTGCAGCTGATGAGCCCTGGGAACTTCCTGGCCCGCTTTCGGAAGAGGTCGCCGACAGGCGAGAAGCAGAGGACAATATGCAAGTTTCTACGAGATTTATCAATGAAGAACTCGAGCATCTGTTCAGCTGACTCGGTGATGATTCCAGCAGCTTTAGCCTCATTTCTTAAAGTATTGAAAATATTATCAAGTTCATCTTTTTCGAACAAGTCTTGGACGTATCCAGAGCTGAGCATATCGTTGATGTAAATCAAGAATTTTTCATCTTGAATCTGGGTGTCGGTGATCATGAAGACCATCGGCTGGCCTCCTGCTTTGACTCCAGCTTTTTTATACATTTCTTGAATATCTGCTTTGAACTCGTTCATTGTGTACTTCTCAGAGACTAGGATTTGGGTGATGTCGTATCCAAGGATGAAAGAAGCTAGTCTGTTTAAGGACTGCTTTCCTGAGCCTCCTACTCCGACTAATAACGCGTTGCCTCCAGGGGACTCGATGATTCGCGTGATTCTGCAAACGTGTTCCATTGCAATGTCGAATAACACGAGGTTCATCTGAGCGTTGACCTCGTTGTACTCGTTGAGTCGTTCTTCAAGCACTTTCTTCAGTTGTGCCATGTCCTTGATTGGCAGATATGCCTTGTCCCCTCCAGTGCCGTTTACAAAAGAAGTGTAAATATTAGGAGATATCATTATCTCTGGACCGATGTCTTCTTCAAAGCGCTTTGATGACTTGGTCAGGTAGTCCTTGTAGGTCTCAACGTCTTTTTCTGTTATCAGACGGTCTAAGAAGGTCCTGTCGCACTCGTGGACCCAAAGACGCACGAACTTGTCGTTCGCTCCTCGGTATAAGGCTGGGGTGCTGTTCATCACTCCTCCGATAATTCTTGATATGTCTCGAAGGTTGAACTGGTAATGGAACTTTCGAGCTGATGGAGAAAATTCAGGGTTGTCGGTTATCATCTTGAATAGGTCGATTGTGGCGTCTACTACTTTGTCTTTTAGCTTACTTATTGAGTTGTCGAAACCTCGCAGGTGACCACCTAGAATACTTCTGAAAATGTTTCCGAGGGTTTCTCTTGTGGGAAGCGCGCAGCCAAATGTGGTGAAGTGTCTTTGAAGTCGCATGTCAACCGTGAAAGACCCAGACTTCTGATTCATACAGGCAATAAACTGAATATCCTTAAGCCTTTTCTGTTCCTCCAGATGGTCTCGATCAAAAAGCTGTGCATAATTGAGTAGTTGAATAATAAGTGCAATAGGTGACTGAGTTCCATACTTATCGACAAAAGGCATATTCAAGTCATCAATAAAGAAAATCAATAGTTTCTTTCCATTAGGAGGTCCATATTCTCGACCCATCTTCTTTTCAACATGAGCTTCGATGAATCTCTGCAAGGCAAGTGAATCAGTATAATTGTTGAAGTTAATCGTATTGAACTGTTTTTCTTCTTGATTGATAGAAGAGAGGTAATCTTTTGACAGAGTGGTCTTTCCAGTTCCACTGACTCCGACGAACATCACTGGTCGACATCCGTCTATGCTTAACTCGACAACTGCTCGAACTCGCACAATGTCGACTGTCGGCACAATGATTGAAGAAACTGGCATATCACTTAAAGGAATGTATTCTCCTAACTTCTCAGACCATGGCTGCCAACTCATCTTTTTAGGGTCGTAGAAGTAATCGAAAACGGTACCGTTTTCGGGGAATTTCTTCGCTATGTGCTTCCACCAGGAATTGAAGGAACCTTGGATTTTGTCATCGCCGATCGCACCTCCGATTGCCCAGATACCTGCATAAATGAAAAATGCTTCATAAATAATTTTCTTTTCAGCTTCATCTTTAGTCTTATAAACATCTTTGAAATCCTTAGTTTCCAGTAATGACTGAAGAATAG
The DNA here is from genome assembly GCA_006503475.1 of Stentor roeselii. NCBI lineage: Eukaryota > Ciliophora > Heterotrichea > Heterotrichida > Stentoridae > Stentor > Stentor roeselii. Next base: position 181,515 of record RSEH01000020.1, on the reverse strand, counting down.
TGCAAAGAGCTTGAACAATAGCCAAGTCAACATTAGGCACAATAGGTGTGAACCTTCTGATTTCCTCAATATTAGTTTCAATAATTTGTTGATAAGCCAACATGAAATGACTTCTAGCAAGTTCATTATCTTCGATGCTTTCAAGCCAAGAGTCCATGAAAGGTTTTGTTCCGACATCAGTTTCATTAATAAACAAGACTCCAGCGCGAGAGACAGTAGCAGGTGTGGCGTTCTTCAAATGCGAAATTTCAAAAATAAGTCTCATAGCATCAGTGAGTGGAATTCTTTCATTAGAAACAAGAGTGAGGACCTTGTTATCATCCATGACAGTGTTCAAGCTTTCAATCCAGTCAGGATCAATGTCTCCATCAAGAACAATCCACTTACTCTTATGTGAAGGTTTGAAATGTCCTTGATTCTTATACATATCTCTCATCACAACACTCAAAACTCCATCTTTCCACTCTTTCGACTTGGTAAGATACCCAAACAATTCATTCGCAGTCACAGCTTTCGGGTTGATAGTCTCATAAGCACATTCATTTCCACTCACAGCAGCCAACATCTTCCAAACTTGAGTCTTTCCACATCCAGGAGGTCCAATCACGAAGACTGAATGTCGGACTTCCATGATTTCAGACAGTTGAATACTTTTATTCACAAAAATCTCCTCCGCCTGCAACTTGGCCTTCTTGGTGACTGCCGTGACCTTGACCTTCAAGTCAGCGTTTACCTTCGGCTCAGGGTCGATTCCTGGGAACAAGTCGCGAATCAAAGTAAGGAAAATCGGTTTATCATCAGTCACGATCTTCGGCAAGTTGAAGTCTCTCAAAGCTCTCATCAAGACAGGGTCTTCGTCCATATCAGGATCAGCTCTTCTGAGCTTTCCAGCCATTCTCAGCACAGACTTGACAGCTCTAAGTCCCCAGTCGTAATGTTTTTGTTTTGAAAGAAGTTCTCTTGAAAGTTCATAAAGTGTGACGAACTTATGTGAAAGAAGTCGCGCATTTTTGAAACCTTCTGACATGAGCATGTTTTCGCAGATGAGAATCGTGTCAGGTACGACCATTGCGCAGGACCTGAAGAGAGCTTTGATGTTTTCAGGAAGTTCTGTTCTTCCAGCGTATCCAGGGTTCATGGTGATGAACATTCCAACAGTGTGCTTTAAGACAATATTTTCCTCTTCTTCAAAGTTGAACCTGTCCTTCTTTTCTTTCTGACTGTCGAGGATGGACTTGACCTGGGTAGAGACGACTGAAAGGACTTCAATCGAGATTCGGTTAAACTCGTCGAAGCAGCCCCAGGCGCCAGTTTGGGCGAGGCCGAGGAAGATGCGACCCATGGACTCTTTATTCATTTGTGGAGAGCAGTTGAAGACAATGACAGGCAGGCCGATGGCCCTTCCCAAGTCTTTCACAGTTTCAGTTTTTCCAGTTCCAGCAGGTCCTGCAGGTGCTCCGCCCATGGTGAGTTTAAGTGCCTGGGTGAGTGTGATGTAACATCTGTCAGTAAGAGGAGTGATAACGAGTCTTCCACAGTTTCCGACGTATTCATAGGTGTAAACCGTTTTCCAGTCACAAATCGTAATTCTGCAGTCTTTGTTCGGGTCTTTTATCGCCTGGTCGTCACGCCACTCGAACTTCAACTGGCTTTGCCAAGCGAAAGCCGTCGTGTCTGAGACTTTATTCAAGGCGAACTTGTCCACCACGTCTCTTCCATGCACGTCAATGGTAATGATAGTGATGATCTTCGCTCTTAAGTCCTTTGAAATCTTCGGGTCGATGACTCGGTCGATGAGTTTATTGATTCTTTCATTAGAGACTTTGAAGTAATCCTTCATCGCACTTTCAGACCCAGCGAAAACTTCTTCAATGGTCCGGGCGACTTCTTCAGTCCAGACAATCTGAGTGCCGACCAAGGCGATTTGGGCAGGGTAGTCGTCAAGCCAGATATCTCGGGACTTTTCGCCTTGAATGTCCCAAAGTTCGGCGGTTTGACGCGCGTTTTCCAAGATGCACTTCAGTACTTTTCGCATCATTGTTTCTAACTCACCGAGCCAGAACTCAACAGCGCCTTCACAAACAAAGCGACCACCGTTGACTTTATCAGGAAAAGGAACGTATTCAGTTTCAGTCTTGGAGTACATTCCAACTGCTGAGTTTAACTTGCGCCCGTTGACTTCTTCAAAGTGAATAGCACGCATTCCATCGAAAAGGTCTCCTAAGTACTCGCAGACCTTATGGGGATTGTTTCCATTGCTTAAAATATCGAGAAGGGCCTGGTTTGACACGAAGTAAAACCTTGGGAATTGTTTTTTCTTCTGAGCGAGGTAGTCGTTTAGTTTACTTTCACAGTGCTCGATCTGCTGGTAGAGATTATTAAGAGCTTCTTCTCGGCCTTCAACTACCGTCGCTTCGACAACCAGAGGATTTTCTCTTACTTCCGCCATGACTTCTCTGAAGTCGTTGTCGACCTGTTCGAATTGTTTTGTTTCGTCAGGGAGTTGACTTCGAATGTCTTCACTGGCAAGAAAGATCGTTTCAAGACGTCGCCAGTTTCTTTGCACCTTGATCCAGACTGTGAGGACAGTTTCAACGGTTTTTAAAGTTCCCAGCCAGTGGTTGAGACGTTCGCGGAAGTACTCGACACCCTTGCCTCCACTTTGCATGCTTATCAGTTCCATCGAGTGCTGCTCAAGCATTTCTATTGTTTCGTCTAATGGAAGGATCACTGGGCAGTCTTTGTGGGTCTCGAAGGTTAATTCGCTTTTAGCCCAGAGGTTTTCGATGTTGTTTAGCTTTTTCTCGATTGTGGCTTCTTTTGCAGCTTGGGATACGATTTCGGTTACGTCGTCGGCGAAGTTGTGGAGTTTTAGCTGGAGAAGGTTTTCTAAACAGAAGGTTGGGGAGGTGTGGTTTATTACTTTTTGAGTTATGTTCATTAGGGCTGACCAATGACGAGGCTCCATGCATGGACTATGCAGCTCATTAATAAGCGGTAGGACAGTGGTCATATTTTTGACTGTATCACTTAAAGCAATATACCCTCTCCATCCTCTAAGTTCTTTCGGTAATGCTTTCGTCATTCTTTCCAAATTTTTATTTTGTTCAAGTAGTTCTTCAGTATCAATCTTATCCCAAAGTGTAGTTTTCCAGTCACTATACTGATTCTGAACAAGAGAAATAGCATCCCAAAGACACTTCAACAATTCAAGTTCTTGTTTGCATTCCTTCAACGGTCGATAATTAAGTCTATCCAGTTCAAACAGTTCATTAAGTTCATTAATCCCATTAGCTTCAGAGTTGATTTCCAAAACCGACTTATGCAATTTATCAATAAGTTCATAAGACCCGTTGATGATTTCATCACTTAACTCTTCAAAGCTGAAAGGACAAGATTTAATAAACTCTTCACGAAACTTATCAACTTTTCTATCAAACTCAGAAAGTTTAATTTTGATTTTTTTAGTCTCTTCAGTCTGGTGCACCATGATCATTCCTTTGACCCTTTCAACTTTTCCTTTCAGTTCATCCCACTTGTTTTTCAACTCGTCGATCTTTCCGATCAAGTCACCGTCTGTGTTAACTCCGTGTTTTTTCAGCATAACGACCTGTTCGCGCATTGGGGTGAATAATGTGTCGCATTTATTTTTAATCGTTCGGACATCACGGATACTGCTCATCACTCTCATTAAAATATCTTGAGGAATATTTTCTGAGTCTTGAATTTCAATGGCTTTTCCGATGTTTTCTATGAATTTCGTCAGGTTTCTTATAGTTCCTGTCACGTTCTTTTGGAGGAACTCTGTGTAGATGTTTATCCAGTTTGTTACTCGTTTGTTCAAAGCGATTTTTAATGGCTCAACGCTTATTCGCAGCCAGGCGATGTCGTTGGGACTTTGAACTGACATTATCTTCGTTTGCACTGTTTTCAGATGAGAGATCTTTTCATTGAACAAGTTAAGTTCAGGGATTTTTATGCTGACTCCTTGAAAGATAGGATGCGACTTCAACTTCTCATCCTTCGCCTTTTCTTCTTCCTCGTCATAGTTCGGGTCATCTGACTTTTTAGTCACTTCAGCAAGTTTCAAGAATTCATCAAAGACCTGATTGAGGTCTTCATTCCAAAGATAAGAATATTCCAAGAAAGTATTTTTGAATTTATTTGTTTCATTTTCAATCCAGTCCAGATGGTTTTCAATTTTGCTTAATCCGAATTTGATTTCAAACTGATCCCGAACTTCAATCAAGTAGTCTCCAGGGGCAGTGTCAATGCGATTGACCAGTGTGCAGATCTTCATAAAGTCTTTAATCCAACCGTGAACCAGGTCGCGAAGGCCATTTTCACGAACCTTGCTTTCGATTTCAGGAGTGTAAACAACACGAGTATCAGCAAGTTCAATGCGGATGTCAAACATGGGCATGACGTCTGTTTTTTTGATGATGACAGGGTCGAACAGGTCTGAAAGGTGGAAAAGACTGATCGATATCACTTCTCCTAGTCCTTTTATCACCTTTTCATTGACAAAGTCCTGGTAAGTGATCCACTCAGGGCTTTTTTTGGCGCCTTTGACACATTCTCCAGTTTCTTTCATAAGTTTATTGATATCTCTGCCGCCGGTAGTGATTTCTGAGTGTCGATTGACGACTGAAGCCTTATGTGCCTGATCGAAATCGTCAGGTGTCATTGGTTTGCTTTTTCTTTCAAGAAGAGGTTTTTCTGCCCACTTTGCCATGACCCTCTGAATAGAAGCGAGGTTGGACTGCATTGACTTGACAGTCGAGTTGACGTCTTTCACGAAGCTCATTGCGGAATGAATGAAATCGTTGATATTTGCTGATCTCCATTTAAGTTCCTTAAACCCAGGTTCTAAAATTTGGTCCATTTTCAAAATCCTTTCATGTAAAAGAGGATATTCAACAGGGTGTAAGTTCTGCTTGATTTCATTGTACATCCCGACAATCATGTCGAGATTCCCTGTTTGTGTCCTGTATACTTCTTGATCAGTGAAAATCTTCTGAGCCGCTTGAGGGACTTGCATGTTTATCAGTAAAAAGTACTTGACTTCTCTTAAAAGTTTCACAAGAACAGGGTCAAAGTTGACCTTTAACAAGTCTTTTGAGTCTTTTGCCAGAAGAGGTTGATTCAGTTTATCTTTACAGGACTTTTCGACTTCTGAAGCCCATTCTTCCTTTTTCGCTTGTTGGTACTCGCTGAGGTTTTTCATTAGAGACTTGTATAACTTTTGAACGTCTTTGTATTCTTCGCGTTCTAAGACTGTTTGACTGAGATTTGACAGTTTTTCCATTGGTTCTTTAATTCTTTCCATCAAACCGCGTGTCCAGTTAATAGCTCCTGTCACTGGCGGCATGTTTTTCGATATCGGGGCGCGAGGGTCGAGTTTATCGACGAGTGCTTTATTTTCAAGGAAAATTTGTTGGACAGCTTTGACATCTTGTTTATAACTTTCAATTAAAGTGATGTGTTTTTTTTCTAGTTCATCTTGAATGATGGGCCGAGTGAGGAGTCCTTCAAAGCTATCTAAAAGTTTAAACCTTCCATAAATAGTGTCAGAGTCGTCGAAACCTTGAGTTAAAATACTTGCAAGTCGTCTTTCAAGTTCTTTGATCTTGCATCGAAACTCATAAAAATCGTCATCGAATTCTTTGGCGCCGACGTTCATGATATCATAAGTGACTTTCTTGAATTCATCAACAGCTTGTAAGAACTCTGTGTGAATCTGCTTCACTGAAGTTGTCAGGGTCTTTCCTTTCGTGCCTCCTATTTCGATTTTATTCAGCTTTGAAAATTGCACAATAGTTGTCGTCAAGTGTTGAATGTCCTGACATCGTTCGCTGAAAGCGTCGAGTCTTACAAAAAGCGCGTTTGTTGTGATGTTCCAACTGTCCTTCGCTTGAGCTTTATACTCAAAAAAGGCTTCTTTGAACTTTGCGATAATGTCTAAAATCATTCCGAGTTTATCACAGGCGATGCCTGGCTCTTCATTGGTGATCATCTCGAAAATGTCTTTTCCTGAGAGGTACTTGCAGGCTTGAGTGATGATGGCGTTGCAGATCTCACGAATGAGGACCACAAGTCGAGCAGGGGTGTTGTAGTACTCCGAATGTTCCCATATCAACAGAATCGTGTGCATTATCGGCACGAAAACAAGTTCCAGGTCTGAAAACTCTTTGCTTTCATCTGTAAGTTCAATGAAAAGTGGCTGTAAAGTCTTCAGGTATTTATAATTGTCATTCGCTTCTAATCTCGCTGCTTTCACCTCTTTTTTTAACTTTGAGAACTGGTTGGTATAAGTGCTTTTATTTTGCTCCAGGAATTTTAACACCTTGCTTATTTTTTCACTTTGGAGCTGCTGGTGGATTGAGTTAAGGTTTTCTGCTTTGTTATTCCAGAAGTCAAGTTCGACAAGTGGCCCTGGGTCTTGTCCTTGCTTTAAAGCGGTTTCAGGGTCTTGTTTAAGAACGTTTTTTATCTGTTTCGTCCAAGTGATGACAGCACCTTCAAGGACATGCGCTTTATCCTTACTTGAAATCCTATCAGAAGTGGTAGTTTCCTGAGGTGGAATCGGTAGCATGGTCCTTCCTTTAACTTCTCCAATAGTGACATAAATCGTACTTAAAAAGTTGTGAAATTTATTTTCAATTAAATCCTTTGACACCAAATCCGACCACCCTTGTTGATTTGCCGGGTTTGCTAGAACAGGAAGAAAAACTTCTTGACAAGTGAGACTCATATTTTCCAGAGCATTTTTCGAAAGTTCCATAAATCCCAAGAGTTCCGGCAGTTTTTCCATCAAAATTTCGACTCCACGAATAGTTTTGTAAACTAAGACGATTTTTCTTCTCATGGTGCTGGTTGGTGGAGCTTTTTCACTGATGATGAGGTTGTCACCTCCAGTTTGATACATGATCAAATGGCCCAAATCGTCGTGAGCGCCAAGAAAAGTTTGCATGGTTCTTTGGTTGTCTTCGTTTTCTAAAGGCTTTTTAAGCCTGTCAGTGCTTCTTTTTAGACCGAGTAAGGCAAGTACACGGAAAATTATGTAATCTTCGCGCGTGACTATCGTTGGCTTGTCTTGCGACATAAGAATGGTCAGAAATTATTTATAACTGTCGAGAAAATGTCTTGAATACAAGATGAAAGACCTAATTCACTGTCCTATTTGCTTTGAATTGTTTAACCATCTCACTCGAGTACCTTTCGTCAGTGACTGCGGCGCTGTCTGTTGCAAGACTTGTCTTCAAATAATTTGTGTCTTTTGCGCTGAAAACCATAAAAAACCAGCCCAAGAGTTTCTCCCGTTTCTTGAAACTTTAAAGAAAATCGTCCTTATCTGTGTGAATCATCAAAAAACTGCGGATTTCATTGAAAACTCTACTTTTTTACCTTATTGTCAAGAATGTCGAGCGGGAAAACAAGGGACTTTAATGCAGGATGACTTGTTTCAGAACTTTCTTGATGATAGATTGTTGCAGCTTTCACAGATGATCAATCAGGAGTTTTTTGTCAGTGTTCATCGCGAGATAGTAAAGGAAAAAACAGCTGAGGAAAAATTGAAGCTTATTCGGGCTTTGATGCAATTCGTCAAATCTACTGGATTCTGCTTTTTTCATCATAAACTTAAAGCTATCGCTGTTGATAAGGACCTGCGCTTTCGATGTGGCTTTTGTGAAGAGGCTGATGTGGTTTTTTTGAATAATGTTGATGAGTGCAGGAGCTTTGCACATGAGTTTGTCAGGAATAATTTGTGGAGGGTGAAGGAAAGTTTGAATGATTTGGTTATTGATAGGAATGAAAGTGTTGTGCAGATCTTTATTGAGATAAGCTACTGGGTTAATGAGTAGATTAGGGTAAATTTTTGGTTCGCGGGTTTTTGGATTGGGAAGATGGAGGGCTAGGCAAGGATAGTTGATTTAAAATGAGAAGATTTATTTAATTTTCTTGAAATCTCAAGAAAATACTTTACTAGAGAAGATTTCATTATTTTCTATTACTTACTAATATGCTTGGAAATAGGAGAAGCCATAACAGAAGTCTCACTAAAGACTTCAAAGATAATAACTTCAAACTTCCTTTGATCCACAAACGATGCTCATTCGATTTTTCAACATTTCCTCGGAATCAACAAGAAATCTCTGAAGACCCTCAAAGAATCTTCGAAAGTCCTCATAGAAACCTTGAAAAATTCACAGAAAACACGTCATCCGGGGTGTTTTCTTTAGAAATTCCGAAGTTGGCTTATTCAGCATTTAAAAAAAAGCCCAATAATTTTCCTCGACCAAGACGATCAAGCGACGTAGGAGGATCATTAAACGACTTCCAATATTCAAGAATAGTTCCCGAGCCGAAGTTGCAAGTCCAAACAAGTTTAATAAAAGACTCAATGGTAAATAAAAAGACTTTTAAAAGAATCGAAGCAGGACAAATCGACAATTATTCTAAAAACTTCGGTCAAAAGTTAATCCGAGTCCAAGAGCTTGTCCTCGACCCATTAATAGCAGAAAACGATTTATCAAACGATGGGAATTAAACTAAAGATAAAAACACTATTTATTTATATTCTTCCTCGCCCTTATGCTGACATTGTTGAGAATAAGTGGCTTGACAATATGTGAGCCATTTAAAAAAACCACAATTCTGAGGCTATCATTACTGTAATGTGAAGATACTTCATTTATCACCACATTGGTGAAGGTAACGGTCCAGTGATCAAGAGAATGGGCGCTGATTGTCCCTCTCAATATTTTTTTTCCATGAATGTTCGACTCAAGCAACTTTGCAGGTTCATCCATCGTGAAAAGTTCAAGTCTGAACTTAAACTCGACTGGAATATGAATTCTTTTCTGCGTCAAGTCCAAAAGTCCAATAGTTAATTTAAAACCTTTTTCTTTCAGAATCACTTCAGGAAGGTTCTCAACAAGACTGATGGCAAACTCATAACTTTCTTCTCTTAAAATAATGTCAAGTGTTGTGTTGCTGTTAATTGGGACAATGCTTTCTTCTTTGACCCTTTCCAGCATTTTTACCTTCTGGACCAAAGAATCCACGGCTGATGACAGAAGACGGTTTTTTTCGAAGATGCTTTGAAGGTCTTGGTTTTGGACTTGAAGGACTTCGTAGAGTTTATTGATCAATATGGTATCAAAGGGCATATATGGATTGTAAGATAAACAGGGACTTTGGCATTCTGCATGGCTGCATGAAAGGCTTTCACCGTAGATGCACATATTTTAAGAAAAATTTCAGCCATGAAAATATTGACGAATGTGAAGAGAGATATTTATGAGTAATGACTGAGATTATAAAATTTTAGAAGAGTTTTAGAAGAATTTATTAAATCATGGATCGTTCAGGTTTCAATTTAGAGAAAAGATGACAGAAGTGTTGAATTAATTTTTTTTATCGATAAGGAAAGTGCCTGAAGTGCTCATCTTGAACTAAATCAAATAAATTAATTAACGACATGTCCAGTTCAAGAAAAACAACAGTTAAACCAAGACCTACCCAGTCTAAAAATGAAGCCAAGTCTCAATCATCGATAAAAACACAGTCCAAAGCGCCTTCATCAATCCAAAAATCCGAGATCTTCATTCAAATCATTTCAAAAATCCAGAAAAACCCTGAAAAAAAATCCTTAAACTCAAAACCTTTCTCATCACCAGGTCCAGGTGCATACGACCCGATAGACACATCCCATTCCTACTCCTGTCTTCTTCTAGGAAAGCCAAAAACAGAGCCAATACCCCCTTCTCCAGGTCCAGGTTCTTACAACCCAGAGCGAGAAGCCACTTCAGCCAGTTACTCAATAAGCCAAAGCAAGCGTTTCCAGGAGATCTCCTCAAGTCCAGGTCCTTGCGACTACGAAATCCCTGAGTTAAAATCGAATTCTCCATCATTTAAAATCAGTGACTTGAAAAAACTTCCTTTCACAGATTCTCCGACACCAGGCCCAGGTCACTACAGTCCAGAAGAAAGAAATCACAGTCCAAGTGCGATTTTCTCATCAAGGCGTGAAGAGCCTTCATTGAAAACGCCTGGTCCAGGGGACTACGAAGTGCCCCCGGCGAAGACCTACCCAAAAGCCGCTGAGTACTCAATGCCAAAAGCCTCTCGCCCTGACATCGTGAGGAACAACTACCCAGGCCCAGGGGACTACAGCGCCTTGCAACCGAGACGAGCCTCTGCAGGAACTTTTGGCAAGTCTTTACGTTCTTCATCAAGCAGAAGTGAGTCACCAGGGCCGAACTTCAACCCGCCTTCCAGCCTTTCAACATTAGGAGGAGTCATCGGCGTGAAAACACCTTCCAAGACAATCGCCTCCCCAGGTCCTGGAAGTTACTCTGAAAGAAAATTATCAGCTTCTCAAGCTTTTTCATTCGGCAGGTCGAAAAAGTTCCTGGAAACTGAAGCAAGTCTTGTCAGTCCTGCTTCTTATTCACCGATTTTACAGTCAACTCAATTAAAGCCGAGGTTTTCCAGGTCTCCTCGAAAGGCGCTTTTTACTGATGAATCTGGAATTTCTATGCAAAGTTTTTCAGAATCTTTGAATGATTTAAGAATTTCTACACCTGGACCTGGAGCTTATGACCCGAAGACTGAGTCGTTTTCTCCTCAGTTTTCAATTGGAAAAAGTTCTAGATTTGAAAGGATTGAACTGTCACCTGGCCCTGGGGATTATTCACCTTTTAAAGATCAGCAAAGCCCTGGAAGGACGATGATGGTCCAGACGTCTCGTTTGTCAAGAGCTTCAAAAATGACGGAGTTTTCTTGGGTGAAAGAAAATTGCACTTTTGTGAAGTACTCTGAGCAGAGACCACCGAAAACACGGAAAAATCATTATGATCGACTTAAACAATATGAATCCTTTGATTAGATAATTAAAATGGGATGCTCACCTGCTCGACCTTTGAACGAACCAATCGTGGTAGGCTCGGGGAATGTGCAAGTTAAGGATAAACTCATTGATAAACTTGATCAGAGAGTTCTCAGTGAAAAGTTCGTCCCTTCTAAAGCCACTCAGAGTGAAAACTTGGAAATCATTGAAGCTCCGAATATTCTTGCTTTCGACCCACGAGGAGCGAAAAAAGACTACGATGTTAGTGGTCTTCCCCATTATGATAGTAAAAACGTGACGCTTAATGGGAAATGGCAATTTCTAGATGCTAGTCAGACGGAAGTCGCGTTTTCTAGAGAAATGCAGCATAAAATAGAAATTGACTTCATTAAAGGCTTGATTAGGTCGAGTATTACGCTTTTTGAATCACCTGCTGTTCTCACATTTAAAGATATGCATGTCTCTGGTGATAAAGTATTAGCTGAAGGGAAAAAAGAACATTACTGCTACCCGGTGAAAAGGCAGCATCTTCGTCGTGAAGCGTATGGATGGATGTCTGATGATGGGACTGTCCGTCCAATTGTGAGGGAAATTGAGGATATTTTGAACTTTACTACGGGAGTCTATACTTACGGCTTCGACGAGGAGATCTTAACAATAGACTTGAAAAAGAAAGTCATAATCGACACTAGAACAGCTCTAGCCAAGCCTTTACTTTCAATTAGTTAATAATGACTAACTATGACTGTTCTTGTATTTGTTTCGACCTGGGTGGCCAGACAGTTTCTTTAATCATCTTTGTAAGATGAAGTGGGAGCCAGGCAATAAAAGTGATAATAAGTACCTTCCAAAAGAAATCAGCAGTAACAATCATCTTCACATCAAAGTAACTCTTAAGCCAAACAATAGACACCAAATAAGCCACAAGTGAAAACAACTCAGCAAGCACCATAAGAACTTTCCATCTTTGTATCTGCGAATAAATATTCAGAAGTTCCGTCAGAACCAAAGAAGAAAAAGTAATCGCGACCACATTCACAAAGTTATCATGAGGAAACAAGATAATCGAAAGCAACATGATGACTGACCCTTGATAAATACTTTTAAAAAGCCACAAACAAAAACGAGTCCCATTCAAAGCTCTTCCAAGTTGATTTGAAATGTAAAGCAACGGGTAGGTCAAGACCAGCTCTCGACTGATGTCTTCATCTAACACCAGAGCAAAGACTGGAAGTGAAGTGAAGATCGTTGAATACCCGAACATCAGATACCCGTTGAAAATCGGAATCGCTGAGTAGTAGAAGAGGACAATGAAGAGAATTTGAATCACTGATATTATCATTCCTCGGTGGAAGATGAAATTTGTTAACTTTGAGGTTCGCATGTAACTTAAACGACCGTGCCAGAGGATTAGGTTCGTTAAATGCTTGAATTCTGAAATGGCGAAATCTGAAGCCAGTGATGCTTGCTTACCTTCTTTTCCTTCTACACCGATTCCTACGTGAGATGATAAAATCATTCCTACGTCGTTTCCACCGTCTCCGATTGCTGAGACTCTGCAACGTGTGAACCTTTGGAGGGCTTCTACTATTAGTGACTTCTGTGTTGGACTCACTCTTGAACAAATTACACCGTCGCATGCACTGGCATACCTAACAAAAAGTTCTTCCAATTTTTCACTCATGATAATTCCAAGAGTAAATCCATCAATAATAAGAACATAATCCTTCATAATCCCTTCAAGTTTCATCAAGATACTTTTCGAGTCACTGATTCCAACGAGTTCATAAAACTTATGATCTCTTTTTTTCAATCCAGTTGAAATAGAAATACATTTAGCAGTTTCAACTTTATCACCAGTGAGCATCCATACTTTAATCCCGGCACTATTAAGTTTCGAGATAACTTTTTCAACATCATCTTGAAGTTTATCCTCAACTCCCGTGACTCCTAAAAAATTCATTCCACGTTCAATAAACTTGACAGCTTCCCTTAAATTTTCTTCTCGATTTTCCATTAAAGCAGCAGCTTGTGAGTACCTCTGATGAAACTCTTCATATTCAGCTCTATCCATGACCCTTTGAGTGATGACTAAAGTTCTAAGTCCTTCTGCTGCATAGTTTTCGCATTCTTCTAACATTTTAGTCCTTGCATTTTTCGAGCCGATCATTTCGCTGATGACCTCGTCGGCGCCTTTCAAGTAAAAAATGATCCGATCAGTCGCTTTATGATATAAAATAATTCCCATTCTCTTCGTTGACGATGAAAAAGGAAAAGTTTCTAAGATTTTATACTTGTCTTGTCCTTTATCAGTCTTCAGCACAATTCTCTTCAAGTTTCTTTTATGAAGTTTAACTCCCACAAGCTGAGCAAATTCAACTAAAGCCATTTCATCAGGAGAACTCGCCTGGAAAATAGTACTTTTCGTAGTACTGTCTTGAACAGGTGTCACATTGTTGCATAAGGCAAGGGCAGTGACAAAGTCTCTAAATGCGAAATGGTCTTCTCTTTTTTTTCTTCTTTTTTGCTGGTCATGAATAGGAAAAAGACTAACTTCAAGGTTCTGTTGAATCAAATTTTTCATTTCTTCAAGTTGCCCTGCCTCATCATTTTTAAAAGTTGAGTATTCCAAAGCTGCAACTTTCAATTTCATCTCGTTTTTAGTCAAAGTGCCGGTTTTGTCAGTGAGCAAGTAATGAACCCTTCCAAGTTCTTCAGGTAAGGTCCTGTTGCGGGTTTGGGGGTTGCCGATTGAGGCATCGTTGGAGATATCATGACAATAAAGCATCTTCGCCAGGTCCAGGTTGACCCTAAGCGAGATGGGAATGATGTTGGTGAGTAACAAGACATAGCGAATCAAGGTAACTGGCCAATTCTCAGTGAAGCCATTGAGACTCAACAGGAAAAACGCGATTAACAACATGAGAACAACGAGATAAATCGAAAGTTCATTCAATTCCATGTCAGTTATTCCAATTTTATTCGAAGGCTCGCGACTGTTCATCTGACTGCGAGTTTCCTTCCCAGTGTAAATAACAATTCCAATGCAACTTTCAGAGGCAAGCGAAGTGTTCGCCCAAATGGTGTTATCCAGTTCTAATCCTACCTGATTCCCATCGCCATATTCAAAAACAGCTTGAAACTGGTAAATATCCTTCATCGGCTTCTTCACCTTGACCACTCCTTTAAAATTAACAATTTCCTGATCTTCCAACTTCTGAGTAACACTCAGTCCTTTTCTCAGTTTCCAGTCAGTCTCACCATCAAGTTGGTCAGTTTTAATAAATACAGTTCCAGAACTTTCACTAGTTTTCAACAAGACCATATCAGCAGGGACCCTTTCACCTCGATGTAATTTGAGTAGATGTCCGACTTTGATATCACTTGAAGGAATATTTTCTTCTTGAACAACAGTCAGTCGAGTGCACGTCTGACTATTGACTTCTTTATCCCTCGAGTACCTCTGCAAGTCGTCGTAGATCTCTTTTCCCATGGTGATGACGAGTACGAAAATAAGCGGCGCGATATACGTGAATAAAAATCCGACTTGGAAAGGCGGGTAGGTCTGACTCAATGAAATAACCAGGAAAAAGAAATTCATCGGTTGACTGAACTGAATGAACAAGAACTTGATGAGAAAGTTGAAAAAAGTGTACTTCGTGTTGCTCACTGAATTGGAAACTGCTGTGAAGTTCAGCTGCCCCGAGAGAGAAATCGTCCGATATTCCTCAGTCATTTATTAGAAGGTTTTGTAGGAAAAGCATTATAATGAATGCACTTTCAAATGCCCTTGGCAGGTTTGGAGTCATGATGAACTCTATCAGCAAGTCACTCATGAACTACGCGATTGAAGAGTACTCAGAAGCGAATCATCAGGACTACGTGAAGAAGGTGTTAGATGATATCAAGTCTGAGGCTCAGCTGGATCTTGCTGTTGAACATCGAAATTTGAACTCTTTGCGTTGCTGGGAAGACCAAGTCGCTAAAAAACACTCGTTTTGGTGTACTTCGACTTGGAAAATCGGGGAATACTCTGTCGGCTTCGCATTGCATTTTATGCTGTTAAAACAATTGATGATTATGATGTTTTGTATCGCTGGGGCTAGTGTTCTTCTTCTTTATATTAACTACAACGGGAATTATTTCACGGATTCTGAGACTCAAAGCGTTTTGGATTTTTTTTCTATTGGAAATATTGATGGAGAGAGAAGTGCTGTTAATAAAACTGCTGATTCTAGTGAAATTGATAAAAATTATGAATTTGTTTGGATCTGTGATGCGGCTTGTTCTGGATTTTTTTTGTTTTGTGTTTTGCTATTCTTGATTTACACGTATTTGGCGGTTTTTGCTCATATTAATAAAAAGGCTAAAATTTCTGATTATGCCGTTGAAGTCAAAGGACTTCCACGAGTTGGACTTGATGTGGATGAAGTGAAAAAACACTTCGAAAGGCATGGAGAAGTGGTTGAAGTCTTTTTAGGAAGAAGGTTTGGTGAGTTCCTTCCGCTTTACACTGTCAAAGCGATGTTAACTGAACAGAAAAAAATCCAAGAAGCGCTTTTGAGTTTCAATAAAAAAGACCCAAAACAGGACAAAACAATTAAAAAACTTGATAAAAAACTCGAAAAATGCCTGAAAAAAATCAAAGAAAAAGGAGCTCTCTGCAAACATGAAGACCTGGAAGTAAAAAGAGCTTACATCGTATTTAACAAAACTAAAGATAAAATTTCTTGTTTGATGAAATACAACTCAAGAAGACTTTGTGGGTGTAAAAGAAGGAGTAAAAGACTGAGATTCCAAAAAATTCATTTAACAGTCATGCCTTCCACTGAACCTTGCGATATTATCTGGGAAAATCTGGAGATCGGGAAATGTTCTCGTTTTTTTCGAAAGGTTTTCTCTTTTTTAATCACTTTACTGCTACTCGCTATTTCTATTGCCATGCTTTACTACGTTAAAACTGCCCAAAGCAAACTTCCAAGTGAAAACGACTGTGAAAAATACCTTGAAGCAGGAGGAAAAGGACCAAATGACCACAGTACTCATCGACTTTGCTATTGCAAGTCCTTATCTTCTTCAAAGCTTCTTGACGAAGCTAAAAAGTGTCATGTTTACATCGAGTACCTTACTTTTGCCTGGACTATCAAGTTTTTAAGTGCTTTCGGCATTATCATAATCAACTTCTTCTTGAAGACAATCATGAGAAAACTGACAAATTTCGAGAAACCGGCAAGTCGAAGCAACATCCAAAAAAGGGTTTTCAAGAAGGTGTTGCTGGTGATTTTTATTAACACTGCGATTTTGAACTACCTGGTCAACTTGTCTATTCCTCAGTTCACCAAATACATCCTGGCAGGGGACTACAACGATTTTTCACGGGAATGGTATTTAAGAGTAGGAAGTTACATCTTGACATTGATGCTTGTTTCTTTGTTTTCCCCTCATCTTATTTATCTGGTCCTTGCTTACCCCATCGGGGCCTGTCGAAGAAAATGCTGCTACAAGTCGAAAAAAACTCAGTTTGAACTGAATGAAATGTTCACTGGTCCTGATTTTGACATCGCGACGAGAACAGCTCAGGTTTTTAATGTGGTCTTCACGTCGTTTTTATATTCAGGAGGCATTCCACTGCTAAACTGCTCTTGTTTTGTTTTCTTAGTTGTTATTTTTTACACTGATAAGTGGCTGGTTCTTAGACATTTCAAGAAACCTCCTCGATATGACCACACTCTTTACTCCTCTGCAGTCAAGTTACTTCCTTTGGCAGTTATTTTGCATTGTGTGGTTTCGCTTTATACTTACGGAAACCCAGAAATTTTCAATGTAAAATCTGAAAAAATCAATACTTTTCATGATATTTTCCCTGAAATCATCGCAAAACGATTAGAAAGACCTTCAGGTATCGCGAATATTTTCATTATCCTAGCAGCTCTGGTCCTGATCATAATTCTGGGCTTCATCGACTTACTTTGCAATTTTTGTCTGAAACGAAAGTTGAAGTACAACACGAATGAAAAGGACTTTCTAGACATAAAAGACGAAATCAGCAAGAAAAGTTTAGCTTCTTACGACATTCGTCAAAACCCGAACTACGCGATGATTGTGAATGAAATGGATGAGTCCGTCGGGCTTAGAGCGCCTGAGACTTCAGGTTACTTCGAAAGTGCTCGTCTTGCCAGGTCGAACTCACGAATGACTCTTGCGACTCCTCAGAAGGAAAACATGAACAAACTTCAAGACAATGTTGATGTTTCTAGTTCTGATGTAAGTCAACCTGATTTATCACGTGATGAAAAAGCGGAAATCGTTCTTGACTTGAAGTCTATTCGTAGTCCATTAACTGTCAATCAAGACGGAAGTCTTCCCAGGGCTTCTGAATCTGAATCTCAGTCCTTGTCAAGTGACAGCAGCGAGGACAGTGCATCACTGAGTAAAGAAAACGGTGAAAGTAGTGAGGAAAATCAGTGAGGGTATTTTTAAGTAATCTGCAATATGGAGATGTTTATCAGCGAGGAAGAAATCCTGGCGCAAGGGCTGGACTCGTTCAAGCTGATTTTATGCACGTTGGAAGAAAGTGACCCGAGTGAGTATATTTTCAGTTCTTCACTTTTTAAGATCCCCAGGTCAACTCGTGACTTTTTAACTGCACTGAGGTCTTTTGACTTGACTGAGAATTTGACAGTGGTTTGTTATGATAATTCAAATTACTCTGAAGCTGCACTTGTTTATCTTGGATTGATTTCAGTAGGGTTAAATGCAAGGATTCTAATTAGAAAGTCATCAGTCGTTCAACATCTCGTGTTTTTGTCAGGGATTCCTGAAGAGGTTAAACAAAACGTCTGTTGTCTTCGCAGTATCAACGATGAGTCTATCAAAACCACTCAAAGTTTAAAAAATCATGAAAAAATGTACCCGATTTTAAAAGTCAACAACCTTCCTTTTACTATCACTGATTTCAATGGAAAGTTACTCTCGATTGACTTGATGAAAACACTTTTAAAGACTTCTGGTATGATTTTGCCTAATGATTTCACTTTAATCACTGGGAAAAAATCAGCTTTGGCTTTGGTTTGTTTCAGGTATGTCGGGAACTGCTTTGGATTTATGATGATTGATGAGGATCATGTTTTTGATAACTGTAAGAAAAATTTTGAGTCGATTGCTGATGACTTGAAATCGAATAGTAACGTTTTTACCCGGGATTTTGTTTATAGCAACTCACTGATTGTTTCAGGGAGTTTAAAAGAGGATAAAACAAGGCCGAGGTTTTCACAAAAAGGTGGATGTGGAAAATGTGGGATTTTTTAAGGTTGTAGATAAAACACAATAGTTATTCGATATAATGTGGAAGAATTTATTTTTATTAGTGGTCTCTGTTGTTCAGGCACAGCTTGTATTTCCTTTATCTCGGACAGTCTTCAAATCAACTTCGAAGTTTCATCAGTCCTCTCATGGAGATTTTGATGTAAATTTAATCAGGTAGCCTATATGTTGAAAGTGACGATAGGAAATCCACCAAAGTCTTTCAATTTAGTGCTTGATATCGCGAAAAGAGTGAGAAGTAAATAGAGATCTTGGATCGTTTCTAGTGATTGCAAGACTTGTGATGACTTTAAGAACAAATTTGATCCATTTGAATCTGTCACGTTTAATAATCAGTCAGAACGTAAATCTGCGAATGTAATAAAAAAATAGCATTATTCTTGCTTTGTTGATGGAATTTTTGCTTATGATGAACTCAGGATTAATCAAATTGACTCTTTTTTACAGGGAAATCTTGATTTTGTGCTTGCTGATTACACCCAAAATTGTGAAAACCTTCCTTTTGATGGAGTTCTGGGATTGGCTCTTGTCAGTGATTGGAGTTCGACGGGGTTTATTGAGAATCTTTGGATTGATGGAAAAATATCTGAGCCTATTTTCTCAATATTTTTACGTGATTTTGAAAGTAAAGAATCGCATCAGTCAGTCATTCAGTTTGGTGAATTCGATTTAAAAGCTTTTTCTTCACACCCTGAAGAGGTTTTTTTTGTTGAATCATATACTTCAGCTGAAGACTGGATGCCTTTGTTTGAAAAAGTTCAACTAGGACCTTGGAACTTTAATTTCAACACTTCCATCAAAATGACATCAACTCACAACACGATTTTAGGAGATTCAAACTTTTACTTTTTTATGCTGACTAGCTTGAAACAGTCCGGGATTGAATGTTTTGCTATGCCGAAAAATTCCATCGAATGTCGAATCACTGAAAAAAATGATTTACCTGATTTAATTTTTTCAGTTGAAGGAAATAGTATTAGAGTGGGAGTCGATTCAATTTGGGAATGCCTGGATCTGACCTGCAAGTTGAAAATTGAATTTTCAAGAGCTGGGTATTGGATGATTGGTGAGGTGCTGCTTCAAGATTACTACACGATTTACAATTTTAAAAATTCGAGTATTGGCTTTGCACCCTCAATAGGCAAGAAGAGTAGAAAAGGGAACTCAAGTGATAGCTCCAATTAGTTAGATGTTCTCTCGATTTAGATTAATTATAATAGATCTGATTTAAAAGAATTTATAAATCAATGTTTTAAGTTAACTATGAGAATAAATCTGAGTTAATTCTCAGATTCTTAACTTCTTCCATTTAATTAACATTCTGATCGAGCTCAAGTAAACCATTTTTAATCAATAATGTTACTATCACTTCTTCTACTGCAAACATCAGCCCACATCTCTTTAAAACTAGAGTCAAAGCCAACATCTCTCTTAACCAATCATTTAAAATCAAATGAACTATCAAACCGAGGAGAAGTAACTTAAAGGCAGGTGCTTTATTCAACTCCAGTTAAAATAGGTAACCCAGGTTCAACATTCAACCTGATAATAGATACATATTTATCCGTATTAACTATAAAGACCACCTGGGTATCAAATAAAAATTGCAGTACTTGCACGAGTTTTCCTCATCATTACAACCCGTCAAAATCAGGCACTTTTCGTGATTTACACATTAAGACATCTGGAGAGGTATTAAAAAAATAGATATCAAACTTTTGCTTCTATCTTGGGAATATTGCATCGGACTTCATCACTCTTAGAGGATTTGATTCGGTTGTTTCTGCTAGATTTAACTTTACACTTGTATCTAGTACTCAAAAATGCGCCATTGATCGAGCTGATGGCGGGCTTTCTTTACAAGGTATTGAAAGTTATAAGCCTACACCTTTTGTAGTTGTTTTGAAGGAAAATAGAGAAATTTCTTCTGCTGTTTTCGCAATTTTTATTAATAGTTTGGCTGGTCAAGGAAAAGAAACTATCCCGTCTCCTTCGCTTGAGATTGGAGGATTTAATTTGACTTTGCATAGTTCTGACCCTTCAGCACTCTTTTACTTAAAAAACGATGGAGATGAAGGTAAATGGGGAGTAACCTTTGAATCAGTACACTTCGGAATGTGGACTGGTGGAAATACATTAGTTTACTTTTCAAGCACACAAAAATTCATAACAGGAGACATAAATGCCTACATTGATTTCATTCCTTACCTATCCATAATGGGATTTGAATGCACACAATATCCAAAAAACATGATAATAAAATGCAAAAAGTCCAAAAAATTTGATTATCCTTCTTTTACATTCACTTTTCAGAACTTTTCAGTTTCACTATCAAGCAAGTCTATCTGGGACTGCGAAGAAAGCCAATGCACTTTAATGATTGAATTCACCAGTTCAGGTTATTGGACATTTGGGCAGGTTTTTATGGAAAATTACTTCACTATTTTTAACTACGACAACAACAGCATCGGCTTTGCTCCAGCAGCGAAGTCACATGCGATAGAATCAGACGATAGCAGCTTTTCAAGACTTGTTTCATTGATCTGGTTCTTGATTATTTCACTAGTTAGTTAATAATACTAATTATTCATTGTTAGATAATGAACTCTGAAACTTTCTATATTATCGAGACAATCTTAGAAAAATCAAAAAAAATCGAAGTAATTCAGAGAGAACTGCCTTTTAACACTGAAATTTCTCATGATTTAGCAAATCGACTTAAAACCTGCATCGCTCAGGTTGAAATCCTTCGAGGACATCAGATAAACAATAAAAAATTCGAAGTTCTTCTTGATCTCGACTTCAACTTAAACCGAGGAGTCGATATTTTATATGAAGTCGCAGGAGAAGAAATTATTTTAAACACCTGGAACAGAAATCAAGAAATCTTCGACATTTCAGAAGTTTTTCACAAACTTTCAGCTAATCTTCTTGACTTGGAACTGAAAAACGTGATCACAGTTAACACCCAAATCGAGACTTTAGAGTTAAAAGTAAAGAAAATCATAGAAAACCTTCAGAATTCAATCAAATCATTTGAAAACCTGAGTCAAATTCAAGTCCCTGAAAACATTCAGACATTATCAACGATCTTATCCTGCAAGTCCTCAGATATCTTGAAAGTGCATGAAAAGTACCAACAATACTTCAAGTCAACAGAAGAAAAAATCCATTCCCAAGAACAAGAATTTTCAAAAAAACCTTTTTTCACTAACAAAGCCGCTGAAGTCTTCTGGCAAAAGAATTTCTCTTCGAATTCTCATGCATACTGGTTGCAGTTCAAGTCAAAAATCGCTGAACTTCTTGACTTTTACAAGTACTCCGAAACCACCCGAGTTCAACTTTTTGATCTTATTCGAAAAAAAGCAGATAAGGACTACTCAGGTATGGTGAGTCAAAATTCTTGTAACTTTTTTTTTAACCACTTTTCATTTAACCTAGAAAAAGTGGTACCTGAGTTGAGAAAGATTGAAAAAATTCCAGTTTTGGTTTTAAAAGTCATGTCAAGTCTAACAGCGAGTTTAAAGGTAGGTTCAAGAATAACAATAGACTTGAAAAAATATGAAGATTCAGTCGTTGTCATTGGAAGAGACCCCCGGCGGGTGAACATCTCAATCAACGAGCAGTCTATCAGTGCAGTTCATGGAATTTTTTCATATCATGCAGAAAAAGGGGTGACTTTCACTGACCTGGGGTCAAGTGGAGGAAGCTACAAACAAATCACGTCTTTTCTTTTACTTAAACCAGGACAGGTCCTTCAATTCGCATCTTCTCAAGTGATCCACATTCGAAAAGTCTTGAATCTCAAGTCAAGTAAAATGATTTCTGACATCTCTGCAAGCCAAACTTATGAATCAGGATATTTTTCTTTTGAAAACCTTTCAAAACCACAACTTGATATCTCGAATCAACTTGAAGTTCAAATCAAGAAAAATGAGACAATTTTTGAAACTAGTTCTGAAAAAGAACAAAGTAATTTCGATGATACTGGAAAAAAAAATGAGTTAATTTTGAGTCAGGTTTCTTTAAATGAAAAAAAAGAGAAAGAAAATTTTAAGTTGGAAGACTCGAAAGTGGTTCAAGTTCAAGATGAAGACGTTCAGGGTAAGGAAGAGGTTGAGGTTGAAACGGCTTTTATTGAATTTGAGTTCGTTTTTAAAGGGAATAACCAGGGAAGGGTTTTTAAGTTTTCGAGGAGTTGTGGAGAGGTTACTATTGGAAGAGATGATTCTTGTGTTATTCAAGTTGATGATGAATTTGTTTCTTCTGTGCATGGGATTATTGGATATGGAGAATCTGGGTGGCAGTTCCAAGATAATTCTTCCAGTAATAAAAGCTGGATTTGTTTCAGTCAGTTTAATGAGTTTATTTCTAGAACTGTAAGCAGTACTGCTGTACTTGACTCTGGACAATTAATAAAAATTGGTAATGTCGATTTTTTAATAGAAATCGAGAACTAAATAATAAGTTCTTTAAGAAAATCTAACAAAAAATCACTTTAATCTTATCAACTTAAACTTAAACCTTTAAAAAATCTCCTAATTTTCTCTTTATTTAACATCAAAATATCTCAAATTTCAAATTCCATTCAAATAGATAAATTAACTACCCACCTCTAAGATCTCTAAGAACTCCAACCCAATTCGGGATTTTATAACACCCAGGTTCTCTTTCAACAGCTTGAATCATTCTTTCATAGACCTGCCCATCACTAGCTCCAATGACACTTCCTAAAATCTCATCAGGAGGGGCTAAAGCATCCGCAACCTTCAAAGCCGAAAAAGCGAGTTCATCACAAAGTCTCACCAAAGAGTCCTTCAAGCATTTTTCCTGCAGAGAACTAAGAGCTCCTTCTAAATAAACAGAAGAATTCGAGACAATTCTATCAATAGCGAAAACAAAAGCAAGTTTTTCCACAATTCCTCCAGTTTCTATACACTCCTTCTTAATATCTTCTGCCAGTGTAAAGAATTCAGTGGCCATCATCATTTCTCCATATGCCAAGCCAAGGTCTTGAATTAAAAAAACTTGTGAGTTATGCCAAGCATCAATCATATCTTCCGCTTTAGTCGCATTATCCTGTAAAGAATGAACACTTAAATGCATCAAGCTGTTAATACGATGCTGTAGAAGTTCAACAATAACCTTCTGATTTTCACAGTCTTCCTTTGTCTTGAGGCTAGACTGAAATTTTTTCACTTCTTCAAAGTCGAATTTTAAGAACTTAAGACTTTTAGGTATCAGATTTTGGCCTTTGTAAGATTTTTGAAGGATTTTAAGGATATACCTGCCGGTTTGTTGAATTAAAACATTTGAGTCTCCTTCCCAGGTGCTGTGGACGTCTTGAAAGCCTCGGTATCTAGAAATGGCGGAGTAGCTGGAATACCCGTGGCCTCCACAGGCGACTCGAGCGTCATGGACCACTGGAATTGCGAGAGTTGCGCTTACTACTTTAACTGCGCTTAATAAGGAATGTAATTCGTTTACTTCGTCGCATTCTGGGTCTTGTTTTAGTTGGGGACGGACTTCTGGATATGCTTTGAAGATGATGTGGGCTGCACATCTTATACTCATTGCTTTTGAAAGACCGGTTACTAGTCTGTATTTGTGGGTTTGATATGAAAGAATTGACTTCTCTGGACTGCCGAATTGTTTACGGACGGCTGAGTATCTTAATGCGATTGTTACGCACAGACGGGTGTTTATTTCGCTGCCGGAGACTACTGAAAGACGGCCTCTTATTAAACCCGCCATCATCACTCCGAGTCTTTTATCTTTGTTTTTTATTGAACTTTTGAATTTTCCTTCTCGGATCTGACTGAACTTGTCGAGTAGACAGTCGTAATTCACGTGGTAGTTGTTGAATAGCATGAAACCGTTGTCGATTCCATCTAATGAGGATTTTTTGCCACAGTCTCCGATGACTAGTCCGGGCAAGACTTCATGAGTTTTATAATCTCTAATCGGAATAACAAAAACATGCACCCCACGATTAGTTTTATCCACAATCAACTGTGCAAAGACCACAGCCATATTCGCAGTATTAGCCAAAGCTCCAACCCACCACTTAGCCGAAGTGCGAGTAGGAGAATGAAGTACAAATCCTCCAGTTTTCGAATCATAAGTAGCAATAGTTTCAACAGAAGCCACATTAGACCCATGTCCCATTTCAGTCATAGCGAAGCATCCATAGTCCTGGAACCGATAAGCCCTGTCGATGAGAGTCCGATGTTTTTCTGTTCCCAGGTCTTGAAGACTATCAATATACAGGAAAAGATGAACAATCAGACGAGTGCTCAAAGCCAAAGAGTATTCAGCCAAAGGGTACGTCGGGTTCAGTTTGTGTATCGGGTTTCTTTGGTCTTCCTCAAAACTCATCGGGTAATCTTTTAGCACAAATCGAAGCTGCTCGATGACTCGTCCACGAGTGAACTCAAGATCAGTCACGAAGTGCTCTGAATGACTGAAATATTCACTTTTACTCATTTTTTGACGAAGTGATTTTACTGTTTCATATGTTGGGCCGAAGTAATGACGGGATAAAACTTCATTGTTTATATTTCCTGCCTTTTTCAATGCTTCTTCTAGACTTGGGTCCTTCTCGGATTTGGGGAATCTTGAAGTTAGATGTGATTCGATCACATGAAATCGGTGAATTGTTGACATTATTACCGCTTGGTTCACATAAATGACGTATCAATATGGTGATGTCACTAGTAATAAAATGAAAAATTATATGGATTTAATTTAAATGAAGATTTTTCCATTCAGATCTTTACTTAAATCTTTAATCTTTGAACTAAATCTTACGTCTAAGCCTTAATCCAATCTTTCGGTTGCACCATGCAACTAAACAAAGGAATATCTAAAATTTTATCACCTTTTGTGTACTTCAAGCCGAAAATAAAGCTATTCATAAGAACAGGTCCTTGTTTCTTTCCAACAACGAGCATACCTTCACTAAGTACATTATGTTGCATTTCCAATTTACACTCTTCAAAGCTTTTAACAATAAAACTACTAACTTTTTCATCAGTTTGAGGCACGATTTCATATCCTTCAGCCCACAACAACGGAAACTTCGCACTTTTCCTGAAAGAAGGGACCCAAACTTCATGAACATCACTGGGACTTCCCTTCATCAGAAGTCTTTCAGTGACATAAAACAAATCAAGTTTCTTATAAATATGTTCCTCGACTTCATGCTTGATCATTTTCGAGCTAATGAAAAAAGCAGTGATATTCGGCATTTCAGTTGGAACAGTGATAATCTGGGTATCTTCAACATCGACAACGGTGACTGCCTTAGACCTAAAACGCATGTACATGAACTGCTCACCTCTGATGGTTTCAACGACATTGGTACAGTGAATCCATCGAAACTTCAACTCGAGTTCACTGACTGAGACCCGAGTGGCAAGCATGGGCATGACAGGAATTTTGTTACTTCTGCTGAACTCTTCTAATTCCACCTGATTTGAAGTAATGAGACTTTTCAAGTTGGGAAAAGAAAAACTTTGAGTCCTGTTCATATTTTCTAAAATCACTGAAAGTTCAGCTTGAAGAGCATTTGCTGATTTAGTCGTTATTTTTATAGAAGCCTTTTCAAGCCGGCCTATAAGTGCAAGTAAAGAGTTAAGGAAAACAGGCCTGTTTGAAACCTGCATCATTTCTTCAGTCATTTCATTGTTACAGGGTGTAGGACTTTCACTGGCATGCAAGATGTTGAATGATTTCAGTGAAAAAGGCATAAAAGCTGGAGATTCATCTTCTTTAGTTTTAAATCTTCCGAAGATTGTGATGTTAAAGCTGCCTTCTTGCATATTGTCTCCAGCTTTCCATCTGTACTTAGTCTGGTTCATTACTTTTTTTATATCAGGGCTGAGGTCTTGTCCATTCACTGAAAACATGCAGATCCTTGCTTCATCACACGGGTCGATTTTCCACAAATGTTGAGTAGCAGACTCGATAATAGCCGGAAAGGCTTTCCAGTAAAGTGAAGACAAATGATGAACAATAAGTTTTCTTCCAGTTTTATTAAAGCAGTCAACTGAAAATATCAGCAAAGCGAAAATGTAGTTATTTTTGATTGCCCAGTACCATCGGGTGTTGGAGTACTTCGTCACTTCCAGCATCAGGGTGTCGATGTTAGGGACTGCTTCTTTGTTAACAGAAGGAATGAACCTGTAGTACTCCGACAGAGCTTCTTGAATAAGGTCCTCAGAGATCCCTATCGGTACCCACCTCATCCCTCCAAGTTCATTAAAGGCCTCAGCGCCTGCGAAGTCCAGTCCAAGTTCTTCGATGATATTTCCTCTTTCCATCACTGAATTCTCCTCGTCTTCCTCGTCTTGCATCTCTCTTAATATCTGATCTGCGAGACTTTTTAAGTTGTCTTCAATTAAACCGTCTTTCAGTGACTTGTAAACGAGTCGAGCTAAACGGTCGTTTTCGGTTTGTTGCTTTTTTGACTCTGAGTCTTTCAGGGCTTTTTCGGTCAGGTATTCGTTTTCGGCGAGTTGGAAAAGGTCTGAAGTGAGACTGTTGAATAGGTCGTCGTAGATCATTTTTGAGAGTTTTTCGTTGTCTGCTTCGAGTTTTCGACGTTCTTCGTCGAGCTTTTTTTGATTTTTTAAGTCGTCTTCTAGTTCTTTTAGGAACTCGTTTACTACTTGGTTTACGATGTCGTCTCGGATCTCTTTTCCGAAAAGTGAGGCTAGTCTTTTAGGGTCGTTGTCTTCGATTTTTTTTACCCAGTCCCATTCTTTTCGTAGGATCTCTTCGGCTTCTTTTACTCTGCCAGTTATGGTTGAGGGAAGAGGGACGATCACTTGTCCATCATTCACAAAATAATTCGGATCACGTTTCCTACTTTTTTCAAGTTTTCCAGAAGGCACAGAAGGATAAACCAAAAACGGGTCAGGTTCCTCTCCAAAATACAAAACCTTTGCATATTCCGAAGCCTTTAAAAAATCCAAATCATCCTTAAGATTCAACAAGTAATTCACCCCTTCCC
Organism: Stentor roeselii; assembly: GCA_006503475.1. Lineage (NCBI taxonomy): Eukaryota > Ciliophora > Heterotrichea > Heterotrichida > Stentoridae > Stentor > Stentor roeselii. The sequence goes on along the minus strand of RSEH01000020.1, from coordinate 154,321 downwards.
ACATGAACGGAAAGTTAAAAGGACTTAAATGAACAGCATTACTAAGTTGATTTCTCCACTTGACAATACTTTCAACACAATTCAAAGTAAGCATTCGATGAGCATGTAAAAGTTCCGCAGCTTCCAACTGAACTTCTTTAACTTTTTCCCAATCAGGCGAATTCTGTAAAAAATTTTGCATTTCTTTGAGACTTTTGAGACTTTCCTCTCGAGCAGCGACTGACCTTAAAGCGAGTTGAACGTTTGCCTTGTTCTTTTCAAAGTCAAGAATTTCTTTAATGACTAGGTCTTTAGCAGGTTCTTCTTCCATGGACTTGACGCAGTCACGGAAAGGTCCTCGCTGAGCTTCGGGGATGTCGTTTTGAGCCCAAAGCTCTTCAAGTCGAAGCATCAGCTCTTCTAAGGATTGAGTTGTGATGACTGCCTCTGATGGAGCTGCCCCCCGCTTGCCTTTCACTTTGACTGGGTCTTTCTCGACGATTATTGTGACAGTGTCTATGGAGAGATTACGCTTTGGAAGCTCTTCGCCTTGGTATGCTGGAATGTGGTCAAAGATGTATCGGTCGCTCCAGGCTTTTGCTTTTGATGGAGCTTTGGAAACTTGCTTTTTGACGGGTTTTTGAACTTTTTTGGACATGATGTATTATTAAGATACTGCGGAGGTTACTCATTAATAAAACAACTACTTTCCAGCCATCTCAAACATTCTCGATATTTCTCTCTGATACTTCTCCCTCGCTTTCAACCTATTCAACTTCTGTGTGATGGTAAGCAAATTACAATCCGTCCATTCTTGACCCTCAATAAAAACATCACAAATCATTTCAGTCCTTGTCAAGTTATTCCTAAACCCAACATCTTTCAAGTCCTCAAGCAGATCACTTTTAAACTTCTGCCTGTTGATAATATCAAAATACTCATCACTTCTATTTCTAAAAGACTTGCTGATGACCCAACTTTTAAGTACAAAGTCCTTGCTAGGCACAACAACAGCAACAAGAAAATGATGAAATCCGTCTCCATAAACAAAAATTTGACTAACAAACAAGCTCTGCAAGAGTATTTTTTCAACTTTTTCCAAAGAGACAAATTCCCCTTGTGAGAGTTTTACAATGCTAGACATTCTGCTGATGACTTTAAAAGACCCAGTCCGTGAGTTCCTCTCGCAGATGTCTCCAGTATTGTACCACCCGTCAGAATCAACGACCTTGTCAGTGATTTCTTGGCCTTTGTAGTACCCGACGAAAAGACTCGAGCTTCGAACGTAAAGTTCGCCGATAAGGTTGGAGCTGTTGCTTTGAAAGTTGCAGTCTTCTAATAAACGAAGCTTTGCCTCTACCCCTGGCAGTGGTCCTCCGATGTGACCTGTTTCGATGTCGTTGTCTTGAGTTATGAAGCAAGGCGCACTTGTTTCAGTTATTCCTAATGACTCGATTATCGGGCAGGCGAAAACAAGTCGAAGGAACTTTAAAACATTTCCACTTAAAGGCGCTGAAGCTGAAATCATGAGACGAACTCGTCCTCCAACACTTTTTCTGCATTTTTTAAATGCGACTTTTTCAAGGAAACTGTTTTTTAGGTTTCCTGTTGTTTCGTATTTTCTTAGTTTTGACTCTAGTGCTGATGAGACGATTTTCGCTGAGAGACCTTTTTTTTCTTGGAATCTTTTTTTTATGATTTCGTAGAAACGGTTTAGAATTCTAGGAACTGAGATGAAAATTGTTGGTTTTAAAAGCATCATGTCTTCTTTTATGTTAAGCATGTCGCCTGAGTAGAAACCTATTTTCCCTGCAGCGTTCATGATTGAGTAAAACATGAACCTGTCGTATATGTGTGAATGAGGAAGGTACATTAAATAAGAGTCAGTTTCGTAAAAACAACAGGAAGCTTTTGTTGTGAATATAAAGCTGCTTATTAGATTACGGTGAAGCAGCATTACACCTTTTGGAGTTCCTGAAGTCCCACTTGTGTACATGATCATCGCCAATGATTCACTTGTTGGGGGAGAGTCTTGAACTGGCTGAAGCTGCATTTTAAATATTTCTTGGTATTCAAAAATTTCAATACCCAAAGAACGCATGTGAGCCTTTATCGGGTCTCTTAATGTATCAAATAAAATCACGGTTTTTAATGAAAGTAAACAGTTTTCGGGTAAACTCATTATCATATCACATTGAGCCTTTCCACAAAATAACACACTTGGCTTAACCTCTAGAAAGATCTCTGATAAGTTCTCTGAAGATAAATTATCAGCTAGTGGAACAACTGGAATATTTTGTAAGAGACAAGATAATTCACTTACAACCATTTCTTCACGATTTTTACTCATGATTACAAATAAATTAGATGACTTTCCTAATATATTCCACTTTTGAAGAGCGCTCACTAGTTTTTGACATGTAAAAAAAATTTCAGAATAGGTTTTCCAAGTATACCCTCCTAAGACCCCAGAAGAATCGTATTGTCTTGTTCCTAGAAAAGGATTATTAGGAAAGTTGCGAACACTTCTGATAAGAGATTCATATAAAGTTCTACAGCCATTTTCAAGAGCAGGTACCCCGGAGAATTCAACAGGACTGACAAAGACAGGTGAAAATCCAGGATCAGGTAAGTATTCTTTAGCGACGCTGTAGTTTTGAACAGCAATTGACTGATTTTTTCCCATTTATATTACATTAACTACCCTTGTTAAGTATCCATCGAGGACATCATATTCAACCATCATGCTTTTCCAAGTCAAGGCATTATTGACGCGCTTTACTTCGAAGTACTTTTCGTAGATCAAGGCGTTTTCTTTAAGTGGAAAAATTCTTTGAAACCTTCCTAAACGACTCATTTCTTCTTGATTTTCTGCTATTATCCGAACTTCGTCTTCTGATAAGTCAGTCAAAAGTTCTGAATTTAGGACATTTGAGTAGTTTTTGAAATTCGTTCTTGTGTTCATGCTTTTATTTCGCTTTTCTTCGGTTTTAAACATCGCTCGGTCAAATGGGACTAGACCGACTAATGTGTAAATGTCGCACATCAAAGAGGTTTTTATTTGCTTGTCTAGAGCTGAACCGGAACTGAGCGATGGAGCAACGTTTACTTCGAGAAGCCAGGGTTTTAAATCGGAATCGATCAATATGTCGAAACCGTAGAGCTCGAAACAGCTGGTTGCTCGGTTTTTGGTTAGGCTTAAAGTCTTGCAGACCACTTCAGGCTCAACTGCGATAATCGTCTTAATAACAACATCTTTAACTCTTTGCATAACATCTTCAAAATTAATTCCAAGTGCCTCATAATTACTCTTCAATGCAGACAAAGGCCATTTATACGAAAAGGTATCATTTTGAGTCTGTTGTCCTTGATTAGAAATATAATTCTGAGCTTTTTTATTAACACTGTAGTTAGTAAGATGAATAAATCGTTTTTTTAAATTCTTGACGTCTTTGCTGTAGTTTTGAGTAGCAAATCTGACAAGTCCTTCTTGATAGAAGTAAATTCTTAGTGGGTCAAAACTAGTGACCAAGACATAAATCCTCAAGTCATATTTTAGGTCTTTTATCGTGTGAGGGTTTGAAATATACCTCGATATCAAGTACCCAGACCTTCTTTCTACACTTGTCGTACTTGAGACCATTTTAATGCCTCTTCCACAAGAAGAAGCCACAGGCTTCTTTATCCAGAGAGAACCTGGGTTATCTTCTCGATCCTGCTGAAAGAACTTGAAATCTTCTGGTAATATGTATGTCGTTGGGCAGATGTTGTAGTCTTCTCCGAATTCTCTTCTTTTTTTCCAGATGTTCTTCCACATACTGTCTTTTCGACCTAGGCACCAGGAACCTGGGAAATGATTCACTTTTTGGAACTTGTTCATGAATTTCAAAGATTTGGACTTGGGAAGTGCTGAAAGAATCAAATTTGCTTTTGTCTTAGATTCAGTCCTCGAGAACCCAGAAAATTCCAAAGAGTTAAGAATGCAATTATAAACTGGAGTCTTCTTCGTAAACTTGTAACGAAGTTTCACTTTTTCTGCCTCAGTAAGAGAAAGTTTATAACAGTTTTCCAGTGATTTTGAAGGAAGGTTGCAGAAAGAAGGATAGTCAAATAGGACAACTGCTGGTCTTTCTTTAAAGATTGAAATTTTAAGAATGATTTTAGAAGAGGATTCTTTGGGTTGTATTGACTGGATTGAGTTGTAAGAAAAGATCGCCTTGCTTAATCGAGTTTTCAAGGATGGCTTCTGAGGCTTCTCGCAACTAACGGCTTGAAGCGAACGAGCTTTGAAGTAAAAGGTTTTCACCTCTGGGGATGTGTTTTGTTTGAAGTCTTTAGTTGTTGTGCGACTGTTTTTGCCTGTTGTTGGACGGGTTGATATGTTTATTTTAACTGGATTGAAGAGATTCATTGTTTTTACCTGCATATTATTAAGGAAGAGGTGTGGAGAGTTAATGAAACAAAATTTAGATTATCAGTTTCTGATACAAATTCTAAATTTGTATATATATTGTAAATTTTATTCATATCTAGAACCGAATGATGAGATTCTAATAAAAATCCTTATAGTTTTGGATTATGAATGGAATATTTGTATATAGTTAATAGTCTCACTGGTTTCAACCTATTAATATCAAAAACTTGATTCATAATATGGTAAACTTAAATTTTCAATAAAATTATTAATTGGATCCCTTCATTTTGATAAAATTCTTCATCCAAAATACCTTGATAAGTTTATTTCTTGACAAAGAGATGAGTTTACTTTTCCTAAAATACATCTTTATAATTAGTAATCTGGATTCAACCACTCATGCAACAATTTAAATATTTAAATCGATAAAAGTCCAAAAACATTCAATTTTAGACTAAAATTTCTCAAAATTCCAAAAATTTCCAAATTTTATTGATTTCTGATATAAATGTCACTAAACCAAGAAGATGCATCAGCATTCACATCAATCGATAAAGGTTTCCAAGACCTAAAAATAAATCTAGACCAAGTAAAAACCTCATCTCTCCGAGAATTCATTATCAAGATAACATCATCAATCCCTAGTCAGGAGTTAGAAGGAACTATAATGCTTCGAAAAGCCTTATATCAACAACCCTCTCTGATACAAGAAGTAATCATTTCAAACATAATCCCTAAACTTTTGACACTTTCTAAAGAAAAAAACGAAGATTTCCATATCGAAGTCTGTTGGACCCTAGCAAACATAGCTGCAGGGAATTTAAGCCAAACCGAATTTACCATCGAGCTTAGTTGTATCGATTATTTCAATCAAATATTTGAGAGTTATCCAGATAACTTAGAATTACTTTATAATGTCATTTGGTGCATTGGGAACATTTCAGCAGAAAGTGACCAGCTGAGGAATATCATTGTTAATTCAAGACTTTTCAACCATGTTTTACAGTTTGTTGATGTTTGTATTTATAGAAAGATTCAGAGATACTTTCAAAATTCAATGTGGGTCTTGGGAAACCTTCTCGGAATTCGGGAAAACCTTGATTTGAATAGTCAAGATAGAATACTTATTATTATTACTAAAGTTTTATATATTACCAAAGATGATTCGGTTCTTGAAGAAATTGTTTATGATTTGTCAATTATTGTTAAAACAATTGTTAATGCTGAATACTTTTCTATTAAGATATTTAAAAAATTGAGTAATTATTGTGCAAGGACTCAGATATGCAAGCGAAATAAGGTCTTGAATTTTTTCAAATGCTTTGTGAAAAGGATACAAGCGGGTTGGCATTACTTTCAAGATGAAAAAGTGTTTAAGTCATTAAAAAAAATTGCTTTGAAAACCAAACTTCAAAATTCAAAGATACTTTTTAAGTTTCTAGCTTATTTTTTTACAGATAACTCTCAAGGTATAAAAAAATTACTAGATTTGAAATTTTTTTCTGACTTGCAGGCAAGTTTGAGATACAACATGAAAAAAGTTCCAGAAAAGATTTCATTTTTCATTTGCAGTGCCTTAGCTCATTCTGATACTGAAAGTTTTATTGAACTAAAGAAACTTGAATATATCGATAAACTGTTCACTATAAGTTTACTTGTCAAGAGAAGGAAATATCTCGAAAATATAATGAATACTTTTCAAACAATAGCATCAAAACAAGATGAAAATTTGATAAATAATTATTCAAAGAAAGTTGCAATGTTTGCAAAGCATTGTCGAAAGAATGGCATTGAAATTGTTGGAATTTAATAGTTATTACTTTAATTCTATAAAATACATATTTAAAATGGAACTTTAGATCACTTGGTAAATACAGTTGTAATTGTGAGTTAATAATTAGGAGTATTTACAAAGAACAAGAATAGATTATTCTAATTATTTATCAAGATATTACTAGTCATCTGATAATATTACCATTAAAGGATTCAGATAAAATATATTTAATTTAATAAAGAAAATACCCAGATATAAAAACCTTACTAATCCTTCTCAAATTAAAAAATCAATCTAAACTACTTTTTCTTTAACTCAGGCCTTTTACCATGAACTAAGATATCAACCACATGTCCAAACTTACTCGAAGCCGCAAAGTTCCTAATATCAATAGTCTTCAAAATCAACTCAGCAGGGTCATTATCAAATTCACATCGATTACGATTCCCAAACACCTGCTGCCTATGAATCGGTAAAACATATCCATTACTCTGAATCATCCCTTTACAGTAAAAGTTCTGTTCATCCGATTTTCTCGGCATTGGACAATACCCAATAAACTTAAGAAACTCATCAATTTCCAAACTACTAAAAAAATATTGATTCCCTGCGAAAACATTCAAATTCTGCATCAAGTCCAAAGGAATTTTAGAATTTTCTCTGCTAAACAAGTTAATCTGTGAACTTCTCGACCTAGGACAGAACCAAAATAATTTAACAGGTTTATTATCCGAGACTTTAATCAATTCATTCGCTTCAAAAGAGCTAAGCACAACAAGACTCTTCGGATTTTGAAGACTTCCTGAAAACCCAAGCCACCTGACAGGTTTCAAGTAATAATCTCCTCCAGATGTAATACTAACAGTTCTCATAAAATCAAGAGTAAGCCAAACTTTTGAATTCCAAGCAAAAGGCTGACTTATTCCTTTCAACGAAGTGATTCCAAGTCCCTTGAAAACCTTCTGAAAAACTAGAGATTTTGAAGGTATTTCTCCAGATTCAAACCAAAGCATTAATTCTCTTTCTAAAGAATGTTTTTCAGGTTTCACTGCAATTAACTTCTGCTTTTCGACCTCAGCTTCAACTTCTACTTCGATTTCTAGCTCGAGTTCTTGTTCTTCATCGAGAAGATGAGCGAATTTCTTTTCTGTACTCACGAAAAGGGAGGAGTGGGAGATGAGTGACTGGCAAAGGTCTGAGAAACGGTGAAGGTCGACTGAAAAAGGCTTTAGTTGTGATTGGATTATTGATGTTTTTGACTTGATTATTGAAGGAATTGGAGTTTCTTTGCGGTTTCTTCCGTATAAAAGACGGATGTTTGGAATTTCCGGCTCTTCTGAATAGGATGAAAATTTTTTGAAGTCTTTGGACTTGAAGTACTTCTCGTAAAGAACTTGACGCTTGTAGTAGGATATTCCTTGTAAACCCCAGTAAAGGAAATTTTCACTTGTTTGGGCTATTGTGTTTACTAGAGACCATTTTAAAACATCAAAACCTGATGGGTTGTTTCGCGTTGTTGATTGGATTGATTTGTGAACTTCGGATGAGGCGAAAAACATCACGCTGTGTCCTTTGCCGAGCATTCTCATCCTCATACAACCCTGCATAAGTTTATCTTTATTCACCCCCTTTCCTAAAGTAACAGCAGCAACAGTCCCTTTAGGAATCTTTAAATCAGTTCCTCGAGTATGCGAGTCATCCAAATAAACCAAGCAATCCACCAAATGATTTCTAACAGGCGAGATTTCAAAAGGTACAACATGCCCAGCGCGATTTAAAACAACTAAATTATTCGCATCATCAAAGCAAACTCCCGCTTTGGCATCTTTTCTAATCCTAAGCCATTCCAGCACAACCTGCTGATTAGTAAGTTCAAGCATCAAAGCTCCAACATCAAGCAAAACATTAATTTTGGGCTCTTGAGCTGAAACCTGTTCCAAAAGTCTTTTTCCAGAGATATTCACCTTAAAATGACTATATCTGCTATTCTCAGGCTTTAACAGGTCATAAATCAAACTTCCATTAGTGCCAATGAGTCCAGGTACATCAAAATTATAAACAGTTAAAGGCAGGAGGATCTTCGAGTCATTCGTTCCACTGAAGCCAGTCATCGGGAAAGGCTTCTGAATACACAAGTCCCAAAAGGAAAGACTAAGTTTTCCTTCAAACTGTTTCGCTTCTTTCGGGTATAAAAAGTGGTTTAACCAGTAATTTATTGTTTTTTGGTTAAATTTCATCAAGGGGTATAAAATTTCAAGTTTTTGTTGCTTGTCGTTCAAGTTGATGCCTTTAAACGTTTGGATTGAGATGTCGACTTTCGTGATTAAAATCAGTTCATCGATCCAGGTTTCATATTCACGGCCTCCGTCAGGGTCTTGGTCTAGTCTTTTAAACACTTGGTCTAGTTGATGCTCGTTTAGGCCTGAGTAAAAGTAACTCAGTTGTGTTAAGAGAATCGCGATGTCTGGATGAGCGAATTGAGACTTGTCTGATGGAATGTCTTTCGCTCTGAATGGAACTGCTTGAAGGAGGTAGGAACTTTGGGTGTTTACTCCGTAGTTCACTCTCCAACGTTTTGTTAAACAGGATAAAAGGATCTGGCAAGATAGAATTCCTTTTAGCAAGATTATCGCGTCGAATTGATTTGGAACGTTTTTGAATATGGAGGATACTTGATGGGAAAGCTCTTGTGTTAGACTCTCACTTGTTATGTATCTCAAAACCATGTCGAAATCGGCTTCAGAGCTGATTTCTGGGAAACTAATCATTTCACCCTTCCCACTGAGTACTGACACCGCCACCAATCTACAAAGATCACGATAAGGTTCCTCATTAACAAGTCTAATCGACGGAAATCGTTGAGGAGTTTCCTTATATTCCTCATAAACAACCGAATTCTCAAAATTTTTACTCAACTGCATCAAATGCGGTTGCATGCATTCAAGAACAGTTTGTGAAATATGCCATCTCAAACTTCCACACTGAACAGTATTTTGTTTTCCAATAGTATAAATCAACTGATACTTCGGATTTAAAATCTCATCACTTTCATCAAGCAAGTCTCTACACTTCTCATCAAGTCTTGCCTGAATATTCAACAAATGGTTCCCAGCAGGAGCAGTTTCAGGAACTCGACTTAATTCCATGCCTTTCAAAATAAACGAAAACCTCTGATCAGGGAGTGTCAAGAAAACACCTTGCAATGAAAAGCATTCTTTAAGCACAAGGTTGACAAGACTAGTACTAGGAATATCAAATTTTATATCTCTTTTACAAGGAATTGAGTAAATTCTGCGGTTTAAACAACCTCCTAGTTTAAAAACAAGAGCAGCTTTGTTGGTATTGAATAAAGATTTGAGAACTGTGAGTCTCACCAGCTGAGATTTATTCGCCAAGACAAGCACGACCATGGGAATGATGAGAGAAGTTTTGCCTTCGCCCATGTTGAGCTGCATTACAGTGTTTTTATCGTTGGGAGGCTTTATCATCGACTCTGCGACGCTGACTTGAACAGGCCGGATCATCATGTCGGTCTCAACTTGCAGGATTAACCATAAAGGGTAGTCTTTTGGCTTCCAGTTTACAAATGGAATCGTTTCTAACTCACGGTGAAGAGAGACCTCCTGGGGTTTGCCTTGGTTGAGGTAATAAAGACATCTCAGGATACGCTGCTCGAGTGCCCAGTAGACACAGATTGTTCCACAGATCACTTCTATCGGACTTTGAACTTTAGAAGCTTCTGTATTTGATGATGGAAGGCTTTTGTCGTGGTGAGAACGTAAACGGCTTAGAATCTTTGAGGTTGGAATACTTGGAAGAAGGAAAGAGTCGCTTAGGTATTTTAAATGAACTGGAATTGATGATGATTCAAAGATTTTTAGAAGCTTTATTGACTGGGACTTGTAAAAAGATGATAGGTTTAAGAGAGTTGAGGTTATACCGGGAACTGGATTAAATGTCTTTTGGGAATTCAAGGTTGAGATGTGATGGTCCCAGCTTTTTTTCAGGTCTGATACGAAATAAGATTCTAATGCGTTGGATGACTCGTTGATGTTAAATGGAAATTCGTAGAGACTTGATTGAGAAATAGTTTTCGTATATGTTATTAAGGACTCGTTTAGGGGTACACCTTTGTTGTATATTGTGGCGATTTCTGTGAATTCTGGGAATTTTATTAGATTTTTTGAGATTTCAGACTCGAAATCAAGTGAAAATTGTTTGATTGTGATATGGACTGTTGGAAATAGAAATGAGGATTCGATTGGTATTTTTTTTACAGGGTAATTGAATTTTTTTACATTTCTTTCGAGATTATCTAAGAATTTGTATAATTCTGCATGTTTTAACCAATGTAAAAATTGTGATTTTAAATCTTTCTTTAGTTCAGTTATATCAAAACTTTCATTATCGAATTGAATTTTAATATTTGGCCATTGTGAGCAAATTTGATCTTCAGCCTCTTTAATAATTTTTTCAATCATTTTCATTCCTTGGCTCATTACTCGGGCATTGAATTGATTATTATTCTCTCCTAAATTTTGTTTTATGTTGAAAAAATTGTCTTCAGGCTTTATTGTCAAATGTTTTTCCAAGATGCCACAAATAACTTCTTTAACATAAAACCGTTCATCAATATTAATGTACTTATCTGACAACGTAACTTCCATATTTTCCGTTAATTCAGGAAAATATGAAATTTTCTGAAATAGCAACAAATGGTCAAGTCTTACCCCCAAATAAGCCAAACCAGTCAAAGCAATCATGACACTTTCCTCAGAAGCATTCCTTACAAAATCATACAAATCAATCCAGTGATTGAAGAAGTCTTTACATGCAGCGACCAAATTAGTCATCTGAGTATAATCCAAAGGTTCTTTCGGTACACCTCGGAAATTCTTTATATATCTGAAGTCCTTTAATAATTCAAGTTTTTCTGGAGAATAACTTTGAGTACTGATCATCCTGACATTCATCACATCATTATTCCACCTACAAGTTAATCCAATAAAAGAACTTTCATTGATTATATCAAGATTTTCTGCTTTTATTAAATCGATTTTAAATGATGGATCTAACTTGTAGTCTTCTTGAATCTCTCGATGATAAGACTTAATGTAAAGGTTTTTGTTGAATTTTACAAGATCTTTAGATGAATCTTCCTCGTTTTCTTGGATTGAATTTTTGTATAAAAAACTTAATTGGGTGCTTTTTTGAAGTATCTCAGCAGAGATAAGGACGAATAAATCAGAAGCTGCTGTTGAACTTAACCCTGTTGGCCAGTTAATCATTTCGATTTTGTGGTCATGTCTGCTGATTTTTCGACGGTTCGGACTTAAACCGGATATTAAAGAAAGGATTCTTTTGCTTTCTTTTGAAATAGGACTGCAGGTGAAACAATGGCCGGATTGGAGTATTTCTAATGACCTTACTGTGCCTTGTCTACCTAGAAATGGATCTGGTAATATAGAAGATGTTATTGCATGGAGATATGCCAGAAAAAGCCAGGATTCTATTGATTCTTCTCCTTTTATTAGTTGTAAACGCTTGTCGAGCTCGTAAGAAAAAAATGATGGAGTGTTGAATATGGTGAAATCATGAGTGATTGATTGGTGGATCATTTGAGCTTCTATTCGATATGATGCATTTGGGACTATTAACTTTTTCTTCAAGTATTTACGATTTTCCTTACCTTCTAATACGATTCCGATATCTAGTCCAAATAATGTTTTAATATTTTGCTTATTCGCTACCTTATATCCTACATACTCTTTCGATAAAATATCCGGACTTGAAATCTGTTTGACAAAATTCAAAGAATGTCTAGGTAGTTCAATATGAAAGTTTTTCTCTTTGCTATCATAAAATAAGTGAATATAATTCTGCTCTTCTAATCTGTAAAATAATTTATCGTAAAACATCTGATACGTTGGGTTGTTCATCATGATAACCAACCTGTTCGAGTTAACCTCAAACATCATTTTTGTCTTAATATCAAGACTGTATTTCGAAGGTTGATCGAAATTAAACTTTTCATAAGTTTTTCCTCTAAACTCAACAACATGAGTATCAAGATTGAGCCAATGACTGAAATTTTCAATAAAGTAACTAGGTAAAAGTTTATAAAAGAATGATGCTGGCAACAAAATAGACTTTTTCTGAACCCCTTCCCCTTCCATGAATTCTGTGACTAACAAAACTCTCTGAAGCTGATTCTCTATTGATACTTCTGAGATTCTAAATTGAAACCTAAAACTTATCTTATCATTAAAAATTTTCGGTGCTGTATTATAAGCATTAGAAATGGCATATGCTATAAAATCGATATTTTTGAAGTAACTTAAATAAAGTTCATCATTTAAGATAAAATCAGGAAGCCTTGAATAAGCCAGCCCATTAACTAAAAAGTTTCCATCAAGTCCTATAAATATCTCAGTAAGAACTGTAGGAGTTTCAGAGTAATTAATGAAAAACCCATAATTAACAGATGAATAACGATAAGATTTAACAGTTCCTTGCTCTCTTCTGAATGGACTTGTCTTCAGGTAAGCCACAAGTGGATGTCCTTTCTTTCCAACAACAAATTGATAAATGTTATTTTCAAGTTCTAAGGAAAATCTAAAAACGATAGAATACAAAAAGTTATCAAAATGACTTAAATTCTTTTTTTCCCCTACCATTAAAGTCCTGATTCTAAAAAAAGATTTCATATAACAATAAAAATCATAATTATCTGAAAAAATCAAGTCAAAATACTGAGAATCCAAACAAAAGGTGAGTAAACTAATGCAAGATATTTGAAATAATTTAGTCCTCAAGTTAGACTTGATACCTTTTCTCCCATGCTGATAAGATTCAATCAACTCTTCAATCTTTTCCTGCCATTTCATCAAAGTTTTTCTAACATCTTTAACCAAAGCAATCATTTTTTCTGTATACTCTGGAATCTGACAAAAGTTGATATATCTTTGAGCAATTATCACCACTGCATAAGCCAATAAATGCTCACCCCAGTTATGTTGATTATTATAAAAGAATTCCTTTTAAGAATTGTAAAGTTGTATCAAAAAGTTCAAATTTGAAAACAAAATTTGAGTCTCAGGATAAATAGCAAAAGACTTCGACAACACCGTCAAATTTCCTAATTGCCACAAGGTCTGAGTGATTAAAAAACAAGTCGATGACTCTCTAAAAGGCAGGTTCCTGGTCTCCAAAGCTTCAAGAAGTCGAAATAAAACTAAGTGCTCACCCGACCGAAAAAAACAAAAACTCCTGAATTCATTAAGAGTCACACCTTCAGGACATTTATTAATTTGAGCAATGACTTCATTTTCAAAGATCTCTTCTTGATCCATCACCCATTGAACATCTTGAAATTTTCCTATTAAATTAAAAACAAATTTTTTTCTAATGCCTGGATTTTTAACCCACTCTTGAATACAGTTTTCAAAAGCACATAATTCTAGGTTAAAGCCACAAACTACGATAAATCGACCTGGGTCTTGATTGTAAGAAATTTTTCTTGTTTCTCGAAATCCTTTTTTAGTTGATAAAGTCGCACTTCCTAATTTGACTAGTCTTTGAAAATTGTTGAGTAATTTGGATAATTCTCCTCTCTCTGTCCAAAGTCCTTGAATTTGGTTTCCAGCATATTTCAAGCCGAGGACTGATGCCCGGACTAGAAAAATCGAGTCTCTTAAAGCGGCCACTGCTTTAGGAATGCAAAGCTCGAAGATGACTAAGTCGATTTCCCAGTCATTTTCAGGTAAAAACTTTTCATAAACTTCGAGTTCCATTCGACGCATGCATCTGAAAATGTAGCATTTTTTACACTTGGCTGAATCATGCTCAATTATATTGTTTTTAAAAATATTTTTGCAATTCATAGATTCATATTCTGAAAGTAATTTTTGGTATTGATTTATCTCGTTTATAGCTTCTAAGAGTTTTTGTTGAATCATTTCTTCTTGGGCTTTTATCAGGTTTTCTTTAATTAGCAGGCAAATTGGATTGTTTTGCACGAATTTTCGGTTAAAATTATTCAAAGAACCGTCTTCTTTTCTTGGAATGGTTAAAAGTGAAAATTCTACTGCTTGGTCTCTTATTTTATAGTATTCCATTATTTCATTTGCGTATAGAATATCGCTTAGGGTTGGTAGGAGTAAATTGGTGAAAAATTCTAATTCTAGTCCTATTTTATGGCTGTTGAGAAGATTATACAGATTTCTTGTGCTTTTGTCGATTATTGCCACGGCTTTAAAGGATGTTAGGACTAGCTTTGAGTGACTTACTGGGTCTTCTTTGTAAACTTTCAAGGAATTTATGATGTATCCTGATAGTAATTCGGAAAGTTCAAATATTTCTTCTTCGTTTAATGTTGTGGATTGTAGATTTAATGTTGATTTAACCCAAATCTCAAATTCAAGAAGTAAAATGCTCAGCTCATCCTCTTCACAATTCCTGAAAATTCCAGTTTTAGGTAGTTTTCCATTAAGTTTAAATCGATTATAAATAGGAGCCTCCGGATTATTTTGAGGTTTATAAATATCTCTTTGGCCATACACCTCATTTATTTTATTAATCAAATTCTTCATATCACAAACAACCAATGAATTCGAAGGACTAAATTTAAAAGCCTCACAAAAGAACTGATTTAGTTTCAAAACATGATCCAAATAAATATCCTCTGACTCCCTTCTTTTAACACTAATCAATTTTTTTCCCTCCAAGCAAAGACTTTGAATAGGATGATTTTTCACGCACAAGTCTTCAAGTTTTTTAATCCTCTTCGCAGTTTTTTTCAAGCATTCAAAAAGTTCTTCAAATGATTCAGTTTCAACAAGGTTGCAAACAAGTAAATGAACTTTAAGCATAGTTGACTTATAAACAATTTTTCCAATTTCCCCTCCAAACTCTTCAATAAGTCTTAAATGAAAAAAGGCTTTAATGCAGTTCCACATGGAATTCCTTCTGAAGGGGAACTGATCTTCAACAAAGACAACTAAATCATGATACTTTTTAATTAAAACCGTTCTGTCAGTACCCGGGGGGTTCCTTTCAGAGAGCATTGGAAGTATCCATTCAAAAATAAGCACAGGCAAGTCAACATCATTAGTCTCTTCAAAGTAATCCTCCTTCGCCTGAGAGTACATCAAAGACACTTCATTCCTGTTGTTAGCCAAGTCACTTATTAACTTGGTAAACTCTTTTGACTTCAGAAATTTTTCATTTCGAACATTGACTACTATTTGAGGGTACTTCAGGAAGAGTTGAGATGATGTTTCAGTGATCTCGTGATTTGAGGCACTTACTTGAAAACCTGAAATACTTGGACTGGATTCAGAATTTTTTTCATTGAAGATCAGGCAACAGTTTTGAGACTTGATGAAGACTGGAAAGCTTTCTCCTGGAGATAGATTTTGAAGGATTAGATGAAGAAGAGATGGCTCTATTAGGTCGTCTTTTTGGAGACTCATCCATTTTTTTAAGGTTTCTTGAATTGTTCCGAATTTTTTAGTGGAGAGGGAGAATTGGCAGGGATTTTCACTTAGGGATTGATTGAAGAGGTTAAAAAATGGTGAAAATTGGGTTGTTGAACACTCTGGATTCCTTTTGATCCGACGAGGTAAGATCACTGAATTATAAACTAAGGTTTTTTCTTCTGAGGTTAGTTTTGGGGAAAGTAACTTTTTGGACTCCATTTTTATAGTAATTTTATTTGAGTTAATCAACTTCAAATTAATGAGGAATGTATTTTATACATAGGTTAAATATTGAATAATTTTTAAAGGGTTACATGAATATTAATACTCTAGATAGTTATTTTAAAGAGGTGCAGTATTTGGTATCCCTAAATGTAAAATCGCACTTCTTATATCAAATCATTTTATCATTTGATGATGATTATTAAAAGTTGAATTATGATTCTCTTAAATTTTATTATATATGTCATTTTCAGGTTTAATTTATTATAAGGTTTCAAAATTTGAGTTAATTTATCATAAAAAAATCTAAAATCCTTATACTCACACTAGACTTAACTTCTAAACACAAATCATAAGTAATTAACAAAAAATATCAATATATAAAAATATAGAACTTCAAATAATTACCCCCCATTTAATATATAAATATAGAAATTCAAATAATTACCCCCAACTTAATATATAAATATGGAATCTATTGATTTATTTTCTTCAGGTTTAATCCCTGCTGAAAAAATTTTAGTTTATAACTCAATCATCCTGCCCCGACGGGTACAGCCCTGTTCAGAGTACCTAATAAATACCTTCTCTCCATTCTTTGATCTTTTTTCACAAGTCCTTATAGAAAACCCTTGTGTTGACTTAATCAATTTTGAAAAGTTCGGAAAAATGCAAGAAACATTAAAAAAATGGAATCTTGTACAAAATGATGAAGTTCTGGAACCATTACTTGTGAATGATACTCTATCAAATTTAAAGCCAGGAGAAAGCTTTCCATTGTACATCAAGAGTCAAAATTGTTGCCTGATTTTTAATAAAAAAAATGATGGATCTAACATGGTGGTTTCAGCCTTTCAAGTAAATGCATCGAATCAAGAAATCATTGAAGGTAAATCTCAGCTCTACTTGAATTGCCCATCGATGACTGTAAAGGTGAAAAATGAAAGTCTTTTGAAATCAAACAAATTTTCTGAGCTTTTAGCTGACTTAGCCAACAACAGAAATGAAACTTGTTTGATGTATACCCAAGTTAAAGAAGATTTTATAGAAGAATTGAACGATATCGACTTACCTTTTTTAATATTTGAATGGATCCTTCCATTAATAACAGAAAATAATGTTCCCATCACTGATAGAGTTTTTATTGTGAAAAAATATAATGATTCTGTCGTGTTCCTTGAAAATCAGATTCCTTTCAGGAGAAGCCCAATTTGGATATCAATTAAATCTTACTTTCATCTAAGACTTGTAGAAATACTTGGAGCAGATCATGGAAGAATCGTTTTTAAAGTCATCATGCTTCAAGTGCATTTTCTACTTTGCAGACTTTTTGAACCTTCTGACTTAGAAAAAGTTTTTGAATGTCTTAAAAAAACTGGAAAAAGATTGAAAAAATTAGAAGATTTAGCTATGGACAACCAATTGATACAAAATATTTGCATTGAAGGAAAGAAATTAATAAATATTAAAAGACAAGAATCAGAAGAAATATATTTAAACCATGTCTTGTCACTTGAAAAAAACTTGAAAATTAAAAAATTTAAATTTAACAAATTAGATTCGATCCCTTATGATGAAATTAGAATATTTTTAGAGAAACTCCAAGAAATCAATGATAGAAGTCACTTTTATGAGCATCAGGTTAAACCCCTTCCAAAAAGATTTAATCGATTAGAGATTAATGCAAACATCCCGAATCCAGGAATATTTAGAAATTGTAATGAAACTGAATTAAGAACTCTTATCCTTGATTTTGAAATCTGGGTTAAGTCTTCATTAGAAATAGAATCAACAATATTAAATGAATATGAAATCGAAATCCTTTTTGATTTATTGCATGATTATGTAGTTAACAGCTTGAAAATGTATCAAGATGATCCTATCGGATACTCGACTCTCGTCCTAACATCATTCAAACTAGTTGCTATTATCGATCAAAACGCTTGCCTTAATTTCAATTTACTTTCTCAGCATAAAATTGGATTAGATATAAAGAAATTCTCTAATTTACTACTACCAACAAGTAGTGATGTTACTCAAGCTAAAGAAATTATTGATTATTATAATCACAGAGAGAAAGCCGAAAAAAGTGCCCTTATAAATCTTCCTGAAAAAAAAGATACTGAAAAACCTGCTAATGTTGCATTAAAAACAGAAGAAATGAATTCTGAAACTAAAAAAGAACCATTAACAGAAAACTTTGGAATCAGATTTTTTAACCAGTGTGATCTTTGCAAATTTATGAAAAATAAGTTGATAGAACAACAAGAACAACTAATAAAAAAACATTCGGAAATCGCTATGAAAATGAGTGGAGAATATAAAAGGTTGAAGCAAGAATACGATTCAAGAAAATGCACTCAAAAACAAACAGGCTCAGCCATTGATCATGACAATGAAAAATGTAGAAAATGTTTTTTATATAGGAAAATGAAAAAGATGACTTTAGATGTCTTTGAGAAGTTTTTACCTGAAGACGAGTTAGAGATTGAACTTGTGATCTTTGAAATCTGCATTCCAAGAATCATAGCATCATTAAGAGATGCAATTATTTTAGTAAGACATTCAGTTTTAGACTTAAAATCTACAGGAAAAAAAGTGCAGGGGTTATGGCTTGATCGATCTCAACTCTCTGAACACAACAAAAAATATCAAAAAATAGTAAAACTTGGAAGTTCATACAAATCTTATAGAGAAAGTCATAAAAAATATAAAGATATAAAATTCAACCTCGAAGATCCAAGCAGTTTCATTGTGAACTGTGAATATAATTTGAAATTATGTGCTTTTGATAGTGTTCTTGAAAAACCTTCAAGTAAAAATTTACTCAGTGATAAAAGTTGTAGATTTGTTTTGGAAAGCAAGCATAAATCTTTACAATGGATTATGGATGATGATGATATTTCTGAAAATAAAATTATTGCAGAGATTAATAAATGTCCAATAGGGGTTACAATTAATGAATATAGAAATTTTGGATTTTTTAAAACTGGAAGTAATTTAATTCTGCTTCGTATTCTTGAAGCTTTAGAAACAAGGTCTTTACCTTTTAGAGAAGTATCAACATGTTACTTGGTTACACAAAGTTTGTGGAAATTAAATGGCTTAAATATAAAAGAAAATGAGAATTCAAAAATACTGTGCCCAGAAACGCAGATATTATTTTCAAATAATTACTTTTTGAACCAGCTTTACAACTCCTTGAAAGAGTTCTTTTTGAATAATCAACATAACTGGGGTGAGCACTTGCTTTCTTATATAGTTGTTATAATTGCTTTAAGATACATTCACTTTTCTTCGATTCATCATTATACAATGAAAATGATTGATTTTTTGAAAGAAGTGAGAAAAACTTTGATATTATGGCAAGAAAAAATGGAAAATATGATTAATTCAGATACTTCATCTAAAAAATCAGTAAAGAAAAACCTTAGATCTAAATTACTTCAAATTTCATGCATTTATTTGTTGACTTATTGCACAGAATCAGAGTATTTTCATATGTCCCTCTCTAGTGATCAAGATTTTCTCTACTATTTAAAGTCTTTTAATAATATAAGAAATTTAACTGTCGCTGGAAATAAAAAAATCAACTTTTTTGAGAATTTCTTGGTTTTTTTGGTGAAAAGATTTTGCTTAAAACTCGAAAAGAATATTAAGAATTATGTGGAAGATAATCAAGGTAGTCCTTTAAGATTGTACTTAAAAAATGTTTATTCAAATAAAAACGATCAAAAATTCAACAGTTTCAAATATTCTCCTGAGCATTATGGATTTTTCGTAACTTTTCATGAAAGTTCTTTTATAATCACTGAGATTTTTATAGGCTTGGATGGAAAATTTTTGGTTAATGGACTGGCTTACTCAAGATTACCGGACTATATAAAGAATGAAAGCCTGTATCAAAGTTACTTCAAAAATACAGACTTTAAAGCTTATTCAATAGAAAACGCATTTGAAACTGAACCCAAGAAATTCGATAATTTGAACAGTTATCGATACCAATTTAAAATGTTAGACTCTATAAACAGTAATCAACCAAATAAAATATTAATAGTTACAGAATTCAAAGATAACCTATATGAGAATAAGATTTCTATTTTATTATCAAGTTATTATTTTTATGGATTTTTACCTAAATATTTTATTGATAATTTTAGTAATTGGCTTGATACTAAAACAATGAGAATCGAATTTAGAGGAAAAAATTTTGAGAGTTTAAAATTGGATGAGGCTGTTAAGTATTTTTTTGATGTTCACACTAATGAGATAGAAGAATATGGGACTGGGAGACTTTTGGTTATGAAAAATAGTTCATATATTAGAGATTTTTATTTTGAAATATTTTATCGATTAGAGGAGGAGGAATACACTCATATATTTTTTAATGAATATGAAAATAACTTTTATTTTGAATTTCCAAGACATTCTTTAACGTTTTCAAAGCAAGCTGACAGTCCTGATATACTTTCAAAGGAGTATATTGGATATAAAATTTCACCCTCTCAAAATATAAATACATTATTCGGATTTGATTGCGGTTTATTACTCGAAGAAACAGAAAACTTAAAAAATCCTAAAAAGAAACTAATAATCCCAAACGGTTCATACAAATTAAAAGAAAGTAAATTGCATCAAACCATCCTTCATGATTTCACAATTTTCAACAATCCCTCCTATTTTTCATATGAACTCGATGAAAGACTACAAATACTAAAAGGAGAAGAATCAATAGAATCTTGGCTACTTTTAGCTTATCTGCATGCAATAACATCATCAATCCTTCCTGACCCATTTCTTGGAAGGCAAGGAACAGTTAGATCATTGGAAATCCTTCAATCAGGTCACTGTTTTTCCTGCAGTCCTTTATCAAAAGAAAGCTTGCGAATCCTTGAATTGATCTCAGAGTTGAGTCCTAAACGTCAAAAGATAAATCGACTAAAGCATCAAATACAAAAAGTAGATTGGCCGAAAGGACTCATCTCCTCAGCTGCATCTGATTTATTCACTTTACTGAGCAATGAAATCATTTATAAAAGTGCAAGACTACATTTTTTATACCCAGAATATTTTTCAACTGATGGAAAAATTGATCAAAATAAGTCAAATTTTGGAATTTCCTGCTTGGAGAAAGAACTTTATTTGAATTTTTATCATAAAGAGATTAATGAAGACTATAAACTTACATCATCATTTGAAGAGGATATTGTTAAAAAAAATAGTAAAGATTGCATTGATACTGGTTCTTTTATTGGGGAAAATTTTGAGTGGGTTAGTATGAATATTATCAACATTCGCAAGGTTAGTACACAGAGCTATTCCCCTTCAAAACGCCTAAATTTACTAAAAAATTTCGAAAGTCTTAAAAATTTCAAAGGTCTCTCTAGTGAACCTCTCGATTTCACTAAAATGTCCAACCTTGTAATCGTCAGTAAAGATCTATTCAACTACTGGATCGACTTATATATCTTCTCTAAAACCGCACCGAAAGAAAGTTTAATAATCACATTAACAGGCTTAGCCTATCTAGAAGTCGACCTAGATCACTTACTGCTCTTTCAGAAAATTTCAAACTTTCCTGAAATGACGAAAAACCTCAAAACACCTTTTTCCGATCAATACTCAAAAATAGATGATTTTCTTTATAAAAAAGAAAACATAACAGAAGTTTTAAAGAAAAACATAAAAATAACTCCTGAAGACAATCCTCAAAAAAGTAAGATGAACTATGGAGAAAGTCGGAAACAGTTTATTGCTCGAACGGTTCATCTAGCGTTAATTGAAATTGAGAGAATTATTGTAAGAGCAGAGTCTTTCATTCGAGATCAGTGGCCAAATAAAAGAATTGAATTTTACGATGATCGATTTGATGTTGAAAAAGTGCAAGAAGAGGTCTTATCGTTGTTTTTGAATTGGTTTAAACATCTAGAACTGAGAAAATTGTTTGAGTATCTGAATCACGAAGTAAATAACTGCTATTACCTTTATAACAATACTCCTATAGAATCAGAATACCAAAAACCTCAAATAGAAATTAAAAGCAAACCTTTTTCAATTGACTTTGAGGTTATTCTCTGCAACAACATAATAAATCATGAAGAATTTCAAGAAATTTCAACAATATACAACCAAGGTCTAATTCCCAACGAGAACCTAGTTTCTTTCATCCATAACAAACCTCCAATTCTCTCAGAATTTCCATTCAAACCCGAAGATTCAAATGCCTTAAACTCTTATTTCATTTCCGATCTCAAGAAAAGTTGGGACCATCACATATCAAGTCAAAATTCTTCAAAAACACTAGAAAAAGACAAAAATCTAAAATTAAAACTTCAAAACCTTGCCTCTCTCTACAAAACAAAATCCTCAAAACTCCATCTACTCCTAAAATCATCAATTCCAGAAAAATCTTCATACCTAAAAGACTCTTTCTTACTTCCAAGTTTTCCCTCATGTAAAGTCCTAAGTCTTCTCCGTTTATCCCATGAAAAAAGGGAGAAATTCTCAAATTCCCAATCAAACCCAAGCGCCTTAAAACATTTACAAGTTCCAAACCCAATCGAAGTTCTTTGTGGAGCAATTTGCATTTACTGGGCCTTAGAACAACGAGTTCTTCGATGTCTTTTTTATTATTCCCAAGAGGTTCTCCACGAGGCTTCCCTTACTCGAGAACTAGAGACTTTTCCATTTTCCAACTGGAAGCCGAAAGACTACCCGTTATGGCTGATCCTTCAAGTAGAGACCGACATGATGATCAGAGCGATTCAAGTTGACGTTGCAGAGGCGATGATAAGGCCACCGAGTGAAAAAAACACTGTAATGCAACTGAACATGGGCGAAGGGAAAACTTCTTTAATCATTCCAATGGTCGTTCTCGTCTTGGGCAACAAGTCACAGCTAGTCCGACTGACAGTCCTCAAGTCTTTATTCAACATGAACAAAAATGCCTTGGTTTATAAACTCGGAGGCTTCCTCAACCGTCGGGTTTATTCAGTTCCTTGCAAACGAGACTTAAAATTTGAGAAATCTGGAATAAACCTCGTGAATCAAGTACTTAAAGAATGTTTAAATGAACAAGGAGTATTTTTAACTATTCCTGATCAGAGATTTTCATTTGTTTTAAAAGGGATGGAATTAAGTCGAATCTCTGAAACTTCTGATGCGGGGAATTGTTTGCTTAACTTGCAGTCAATATTAGATAAAAAATCGCGGGATTTACTTGATGAAAGTGATGAGATATTGAATCCGAAGTACCAGCTTCTTTATACTATTGGGAAACAAAATACTGTTCAAGGTGGAAGACTCAGATGGACTCTCTGTCAGGCGGTTTTAGAGACCATGCAAGAACATTTAGAAGACTTAAGCCGTGATTTTAAAGATTCTGTTGTTTTTGAAAGGTTTTGTGATGAGCAAGGTTTTCCTGATTTTAAACGATTTCCTCTTGTAAGGCTTTTAAATGATGAACCTTATCGTAAACTTTGTGAATTAATTGCACAGTCAGTGCTTTGGGGAAATACTCGTGAGATAAACTTTCCAGAACTGAGGTCTTCAGAGTTATTTGACCAAGTTTTCAGATATGTGACAAGTGAAACCGTGACGATAGAACTAACCAAGCAGGTATTCATAATATTCAAAAATAATCCAAGTCAACTAGATGCAGTAATTTTACTGAAAGGGATCCTTTCTTGTCAAATTCTCCTTTCTTGCCTAATGAAACGTTGGAGGGTGAACTTTGGAGTCAACACAAAAAAAATGTACCTGATGCAAGCTGTTCCTTTCAGAGCAAAGGACGTTCCTGCTGATAAGTCTCAGTTCGCCCATCCGGATGTTGCGATTTTATTGACTCAGCTTAGTTATTTCTACTCAGGGCTTAGTACTGAGCAGCTTGATCAGGTCTTTAACAGGCTGAACCATGACCCTGAAGGAAGCCGCGAGTATGAGTCCTGGATTGATGAACTTAGTCAATTAAACATTTTTATCGACCCTTCAGTTAAAACCTTTCAAGGAGTCAACCTTAACGACAAGCAGCAAAAACTAGAAATTTTATTCCCATTGTTGAAGTTTAATCAAAGAGTTATCAATTATTGGCTAAATCACTTTTTATACCCGAAAGAAGCGAAACAGTTCGAAGGAAAACTCAGTCTTTCCTTTTGGGACTTGTGTATTCAGAAACCTTTACCGATGACTGGATTTAGTGGAACGAATGACTCGAAGATACTGCTTCCTTTGAGTGTTGAGAACTTTGATGTGCCTGGATTGATTGGCACCAATGGCAGCTTGATTTTTGATTTGATGAGACCTGAGAATCAAAAATATGACTTTTTCAAGATAAATATTTCGGGGTTTGAACTATTGGAACAAATTTCAAGAAGTGATGTGAAGATTAATGTTTTGATTGATGTTGGAGCTTTGATGCTTGAATTGAGTAATGTTCAGGTTATTGAAAAATGGCTTAAAATTAGAAATGATGCCAAAGCGGGGATTTGCTTTGATGAAGGGAATAATTTGGTTGTTTTAAGTGCGGATGGAAAAGTAGTGCCTTTTGAGATATCTCCTTTTAGGAATTATCTTGTTGATTGCTTGGTTTATTTGGATGACTCACATACTCGAGGCACTGATTTAAAGATTCCTAAAGGGACTGTTGCTGCTGTTACTTTAGGCAAGGGGGTGAATAAAGACAAACTTATGCAAGGTTGTATGAGGATGAGAATGCTCGGAAGAGGTCACAGTGTGATGTTCTTTGCTTCTTCAGAAGTCCATAATTCAATCCAATCAACAACCCAAGATAAACCATCAGGAATCGACGTATTAAAATGGTCTCTACAAAACACAATTACTCAAACAAGCGACAACTTTCTATACTGGGGCTTGCAAGGAATCAATTATTATAAAAGACATGTCATCTATGAAAAATACTTCAAATCGAAAGACTTTAAAAAATTCTCAACTCTATGTGAAGAACCAGAATTACCAAATATTCGTCTTTTATATGGGGGAAACAGAAAAGAAACTCCGATACCATTCATCATAAGGGCAAAGACCTTAATTATCCAAAAGAAAATGCAAGAATTTTCAGTCAATTTGAATCATTTTGAAAGCCTTTGTAATTCACTTATAAGTCACTCCTCATCTTTTGTGAGTAATGAAAAAAAATTCGCTCATCTTCTCGACGAAGAACAAGAGCTCGAGCTCGAAATCGAAGTTGAAGTCGAAGCCGAAGTGGAAAAACAAAAAATATCTGTAGTAAAACCGGAAAAACATTCACTAGAAAAAGACCTAGAAAATTGGTTTAAATCCGGAATAATCCCTCAAGATTCTCATGTTTTTCAAAAGATATTCAAAGGTCTCGGAATCACTTCACTGAAGTCCCAAAGCCAACCTTTTGCCTGGAGTCCAAAAGTTTGGTTAACTCTTGATTTTATGAGAACTGTGAACATCACATCTGGAGGAGACCATTACTTGAAACCGGTTAGATGGATTGGATATTCAGAATTTAATAAAAATCTTGTTGTTCTCAGCTCTTACGAAGCGAATGCCTTGATTAAAGACTGGAAAAATGGACCTGTTAAGCTTTTTTGGTTTTGTCCAAGGTCTAGAACTCAACAGGTTAACTTGTTCAGCATGAATGATTCGAAGATTCCTTTAGATTTATTGCAAAATTTGAATGTTTTCGCTGGAAATCAATATTTTTTCAGTAATAATGAAGTTGAGCAGTTTCTTAAATTTGTTGGGTACTGCCCGACTCCCAGGAAACAGATGGAAGAAAAGTTTTACTTGAGAGGAATGATTAACAATAATGGATATGTCGAGCCTCGATATAGAAATCAGGTGTTTGGGGAAAATAATAGATGTGATTTTGAAAATGATCCTGGTGAACTTGTTTTGAAAATTATTGAGATTAGGAATTTTGCTGTTTCAAGTAAGTTTGGACATGTGGTTGATATTCTTGTGTATGGAAGAAGGCCTGAATTAAATAGATAGAATTTTTACAGGGTTAATTTATGGATCGGTTGAATGATTCAATATTTTATATTTATTAAATTGAGTGATTGAAGTTGAGTTTCTTGATTTATCACTTTCATAAAAGCTTTCTAGGTTTAAAGAGTAGTTATGATGAATGAAAAAATTGGTTAGAATTAATAGGGTAGGAATAATTCAATAAATTGATTAATCATCAACTGATTAATCTGAGTACCTGATTGAAAATTTTAGTAGTAAGTAAAAACATAACTTTAATTATACTTATAATCGAGGACTTTTTCACTGATAATATTCTTCCTGATCTTAAAAAACGAAAATTTAAAAAAAAATCATATTTTAAGAGAAAGGCACTGATTTCTGCATACTATATCTTTTAAAAAGATTTTACAAATTTCTAAATCAGAGAAACATAATATTATTCATACTTCCAAGGCAATTATTTCTAATGATATTAAACTAAGCACTTATCAATCTATAAATTTTCTAAAAAATTTAAAGTATTCGGAAATAAAATCGATAAGTGAGCCCTTTCATAATCTCCTATCGTCAAATTTTCCCTCACTAAAACCTGTTTAATTTCTTTCAATTCATCACAACTCCTTAAATTTTCAAGGTCTTCCTCTGAATTGCATGTTTTTTCCCCAAGCCATTCAAAAATTAGAGTAAGCCGGAACAATTTCTTGTCGATCTTTGAAGAAACTTCAAGGTTTCTCATTGAATTCAGCAGGAAAGGAAGGTCAATCAAGTCTCTATGCAAAGCAGGGCTGAAATTCTTGTTTATATCAAACCAATTCACCTGAAAACGAAGACTTAAAAGTAAACTTCTTAAGTTTGTATGAGGTTTCACTTCTAAGTAGCGAGATAAAGCGTAGATCGATAGTAAAGATTCATAGGATTTGATCATGAACGCCAAAGCACTGCCGTCTAATGTTGAAAGGAAATCTAAAAGAAGGAAGAACTCCTCCTCGAATGAGGATTTGTATCTTAGAGATATACTTGAGGAGGAAGAAATAAGAGATTTTATCAAGGCACTTCTTGATGATACACCTTCATACGGTAAGAGTCTTTGTGATGTCGATGTTGAGAACATAAGATCGAATGATTTGGACATTTTTAAGATTTTAGATTTCTGGATCTTATAAGGTTAGTTTTAGAAACTATTTTTATTTCTTGATTTATTGTGGAATGGTGATATTGGTTATTATTCTTGTATCTTATTTTATAATATTGGATTCGGATACTATTTGTTCAATCTTATCTATCTACAACCTATTCATCATTCTATGAAAATATATTCTAAAAACTAACTAGATATTAAAAAAGGTCTTCTTCCATGAACAAGAATATCAACAACATGACCAAAACTAGTTGATTTCTTAAAATTCCTAATATCAATAATTTTCAGCACAAGTTCCGCAGGGTCATCATCAAAGTTACATCGATTATTATCCTCAAAGACCTGCTCTCTAAACTCAGGTTCAACAAATCCATTATTTCTAATCATTCCTTTCGAGTAAAAGTTTTGATCAGTGAGTTTCCTGGGTGTTGGGCAGTACCCAACAAACTTCAGAAATTCTTCAACTTCGCATTGCCAAGCAAAGTATTGATTTCCGGCGAAAACATTAATATTCTGTATCAAATCCAAAGAAATCTTCAAATTATCAACATTAAACAAGTTAACTTGTGAAGTTCTCGACCTAGGACAGTACCAAAAGAGCTTCACAGGGCTTTCTGGGTAGTCCCTAATCAAGATATTCGCTTCAAAAGCACTTAAAACAACAAGATTTTCCGGTTTTTCTTCAGTTCCAGAAAACCCAATCCATCTAACAGGCTTCAGGTAACGGTCTCCCTGAGAAGTAACAGAAACAGTTCTCATAAAATCAAGAGTAATCCAAACTTTCGGACTCCAGGCCAAAGGTTGACTTTTCCTTTTAACCGAAGTGATTCCAAGTCCCTTGAAAATTTGATGAAAAACCAGAGACCTTAAAGGAAATTTTCCATTTTCAAACCATTTCTTCAGATCCTTTTCAAAAGAGTTTTTTTCTGGTTTGATTAAAACTTTAGGAAGTTTCTTGATTTTTGCCTCGACTTCAACTTCGATTTCTAATTCAAGTTCTTGTTCCTCGTCGAGAAGATGAGCGAATTTTTTTTCGGAGCTTACGAAATGAGAGGAGTGGCTTACGAGTGACTGGCAGAGACTTCTGAAAAGGTTCAAGTTTACTGAAAATGACTTCAGGGTGTTCTCGATTATTAAGGACTTTGAATTTATTATTGAAGGAATTGCAGTTTCTTTGCGGTTTCTTCCGTATAGTAGCTTGATGTCTGGAAGGTCACTTTCTTCTGAATATTTTGAATAATTTTTGAAGGATTTGGATTTGAAGTACTTTTCGTATAGCACTTGACGCCTGAAGTAGGATATTCCTTGTAAGCCCCAGTAGAGAAAGTTGTCGATTGTTTGGGTTATTGTGTTTTCGAGAGACCATTTTAAGATGTCGATTGGGGATGGAACGGCTTTTGAAGTTGATTTTAGTGAATTGTGAACTTCGGATGAGGCGAAAAACATCACGCTGTGGCCTTTTCCAAGCATTCTCATCCTCATACAACCCTGCATCAACTTATCTTTATTAACTCCTTTCCCCAAAGTAACAGCAGCAACAGTCCCCTTAGGAATTTTCAAATCAGTCCCTCGAGTATGCGAGTCATCCAAATAAACCAAGCAGGAATCAAGCCAATATCTCAAAGGAGAAACTTCAAAATCCACAACAACTCCATCCCTTGTCAAAACTTTCAGATTATTAAATTCATCAAAAAAAACTCCAGCTTTTGCATCATGTCTAATCTTAAGCCACTCAACAACGACCTGAAAATTTGTAAGTTCCATCATCAAAGCTCCAACATCAAGTAAAACATTAATCTTCGGCTCTTGTTCAGCGACATGTTGAATAAGTTCAATTCCCGAAATATTTCCTTTAAAATGACTATACCTTCCATTTTCCGGTCTTAACAACTGATAAACCAATTCTCCATTAGTCCCAACAAGTCGAGGTACTTGAAAATAATCAACTGTTAAAGGCAGAAGAATCTTCGAGTCATTAGTTCCACTGAAGCCAGTCATAGGAAAATTCTTCTGACTGCATAAATCCCAAAAGGAAAGACAAAATTTTCCTTCAAACTGTTTCGCTTCTTTCGGGTATAAAAAATGATTAAGCCAGTAGTTGACAGTTCTCTGATTAAACCTCAACAAAGGGTACAAAACCATTTCTTTCTGGTTATCATCATTCAAGTTAATTCCCTGGAAAGTCCTAACAGAGAAGTCAACGTGAACTAAAGGAAGAAGTTCTTCAATCCAAGATTCAAACTCACAGCTGCCGTCTTGGTCTTGCCTGAGCTGATCAAAGACTTGATCAAGCTGCTTGTCAGTGAGTCCTGAGTAGAAGTAACTGAGCTGTGTTAATAAAATCATGATGTCTGGATGAGCGAACTGTGACTTGTCAGCTGGAATATCCTTGGCACTGAAAGGAACAGCTTGCATCAGATACATCTTCAGGGTGTTAACTCCGTAGTTGACCCTCCAACGTTTACCTAAGCAATGTAAGAGAATATTACAGGAAAGAATCCCTTTCAATAGAAAAATTATCTCCAATTGTCTCGGCGAGTCTTTAAATAACTGAAAAACCTTCTCAATCTTCTTAGAGTTGACATTTTCGCTGATCACGTAACTGAAAACCAAGTCAAAAGACTCCTGTGAGTTCAACTCTGGAAAACTCACCCCACGGCCCTCACCCCAAAGCAAGGACCTGCCGATTAATCTACAGAGTTCATGATAAGGTTCATCATTCAGAAGTCGAATCATTGGAAATCGTTGAGGACTTGAAAATCTTTCAAAAATCATTGAATCCTGGTACCGGTCAAACAAATCCTTCAGATGTCCTTCCATGCATTCTAAAATCGCTTGAGATACTTTCCATCTAAGGTCTCCACATTGGACGTTCTTTTGCTTTCCGACTGTGTAGATCAACTGGTACCTCGGGTTCAGGATCTCGTCGCTTTCATCTAACAAGTCTCTTGAATTTTCATCGAGTCTTGATTGGATCTGTAGTAATTGACTTCCTATTTCTGAAGTTTGAGATGAACGTATAAGTTCCAGTCCTTTTAGAAAAAATGAAAGACGCTGGTCTGGCAGAACCAAGAAAACACTTTGGCTTGATTTGCATTCTTTTAACACTTGGCTTATTAGAGATGTGGATGGTAAGTCGAACTTGATGTCTCTTTTACATGGAATTGAGTAAACTCGACGGTTTAGACTTCCTCCTAGTTTTGAGATTAGTGCTGTTTTGTTGGAGTTGAATAAGGATTTTAATACTGTTAAACGGACTAAGTGGGACTTGTTTGCTAGCTCAAGGATTACCATCGGGATTATTAGAGATGTTTTTCCTTCACCCATGTTCAACTGCATCACAGTGTTTTTTGAAGTTGACGGAGATATCATTGACTTTGCGACCTCGACTTGAGTCGAACGGATCATCATGTCCGTCTCTACTTGAAGGATCAACCATAATGGGTAGTCTTTCGGATACCAGTTTGAATATGGAATTGTTTCTAACTCTCGTTGAAGGGATTGGTCTTGTGATGGCGTTTGGGAGTTGTAGTATTGGCATCTTTGAATACGTTGTTCCAGAGACCAGAAAACGCAGATTGTGCCACAGATTACTTCTATTGGATTAACTTGATTTATGGTAGAGTCTGAGTTTTTTAATGAATCATGCTTTCGATCATGCTGATCACGAAGCATTGACAAAATATTTGATGAAGAAAAACTCGGAAGAATAAAAGAATCTCGAAGATATTTCAAATCGCTAGGAATTGCAGAAGATTTAAAAATATCTAAAAACCTCATCGATTTTGATTTATATTCAGCAGCAAGACAATGTAGTTCCAATTCTAAATGCTTTGCAGGTTTGAATCTCCTTTCAGACTTTAAAGTTGATATATGATGATCCCAGCTTTTTTTAAGATCAGAAACGAAATAATTATTTAAACTCTTTCCTGATTCGCTAACTTCAAAAGGAAATTCAAAAATTTCTGGAGAGAAATCTTCTTCATCAATAGAAATCAATTCTTCATTTATGTTCAAGCCATTAGAGTAAATATCGAGTCCTTCTCTGAAACTACTGTTTTGAATCAAGTTTTCAGATAAATATGATTCAAATTCAATAGAAAATTGTTTTTTTTCTACTTCTAATGAAAGATTATGCGAATCTTCATCAATTTTGACATTTTTACAAGGATACCTAAACATTTTTTGATTATGAGTTAAAAATTCCAGTAAGTTTTTCAACTGTAAATGTTTCAACCAGTCCAAAAACTGTTTTTTTACACTTTTTTTAAGATTTTCAATATAAAAATTATCATCTTCAAAATTTATTTGTTGACAAGGCCACTGTCTTCGAATGACTTTTTCAGAATTCTTCACAATTCCTTCAATTTTTTGATATCCTGGAAAATAAATTCGTGCAATAAACTGGTTTTGATTTTCACCTAAGTTCATTTTAATCTGCAATGGATTATCTTCAGGAGTAATTTTAATAAATTTGTTTAAAATTTCGATAATCCTTTCCTCTTTATATTGAAATTCATCGATCATTGAGTAGTTTGAATAGAATTTTATTTCAACACCTTGAGTCAATTCTGGAAAATGAGAAACCTTCTGAAGAAGTAACAGGTGGTCAAAATCAACTCCGAGGTATGCAAGGCCTGTTAAAGTTATCAAAGAACTAGTAAAAGGTTGGAATTGGACAAAATGGTATAAGTTTATCCAGTGATTTATTAAATCTTTTGCAACTTCGACAATATTTTCTATTTTTGTGTAGTCTATCAATTTATCTGATAGGCCTTTGAATTCGATAATTCCTTGAAAGTATTCAAATAAATCAAAATTTTTTGAAGGAGAATAACTTTCTGTGCTTATTTTGCGAACATTGATCACATTGTCAGAGCTCCAGTCAAAGACTTGCGCGAAGAATAAACTTTGTTTAGTTACACTCTGGTCTTTTTTAACTAGAACTGTTTTTTGAAATAAAGAAGTCAATTTGTAGTCTTCTTGGATTTCTCTTTGATAAGAACTAAGGTAAAGATCTTTGTTTATAGTGCAAAAATCTGAAAATGAGTTATTTTTTAATTTATCTTCTTTTTGTGATTTTTCATATAAAAAACTGAGTCTTGAGCTATTTTGAAGAATTTCTGAGCTGATTAAGATGAATAAATCAGAAGCTGCTTGAGAAAGCAACCCTTCAGGCCAAGTATTTTTTAGAATTTTGTGATTTTTTAAAGTTATTTTTTCCCTTTGAGGACTGAGAGCTGCGATCAAGGCCAGGATTCTTTTACTTTCTTCAGATAATGGACTGCATGAAAAACAGTGACCTGATTGAAGGATTTCTAAGGATCTTACTGTTCCTTGTCTTCCTAGAAAAGGATCAGGAAGAATGGAGGATGTTATCGCATGAAGATATGCTAAATAAAGCCAGGATTCTATCGAATTTTCTCCTTTTATTATTTGCAGTCGCTTGTCTAGTTCGTATGAGAAACATGAAGGCGAATTCAATTCAGAGAAATTGTGAAGGATTGAATGGTGAATTTGACTGCTGGTAATTTTTAAGGATGTATTTGGAATTATCAGTTTCTTTTTTAAGTAGTTTTGTTTTTCTATGGGTTTTAGAACTAGTCCAATTTTTAGTCCGAATAAAGTTTTTATGTTTTGTGAGTTTGAAATTTTATATCCAGAGTACTCTTTCGAAAATATATCGTTACTAGTAGGTTTCTTATAGAACTTAAGAGAATGTCTTGGAAATTCAAAGTAAATGTTTTTTTCATGTTGATCATAGAAAATATGAGTAAACTGTTTTTCTTCAAATCTATGAAAAATCTCCTTCCAAGCATTATCAAAAAATGGTTTATTCATCATAACTACCATTCTATTCGTCTTAACTTGAAACATTATTTTCGATCTGGTATCTAGCAAAAATTTAGCAGGCTGATTAAAATCAAATTTTTCAAATGTTTTTTCTCTAAACTCAACTGAAAGACTATTAATGTTAAACCAATGACTAAAATTTTGAACAAAATAAATAGGAAGAATTTCCAAAAAATAATCAGATGGGAGTAAAATTGAGACATTTGATGAATATTCGTCCTTCATAGTTTCCTTAACAAGTAAAAAATTATTCTTTTTACCTTCAAAATCATTAATTTTGAATTCAAATTTGAAACTAGCAGATCCAATGCATATTCTTTTTGCTGTTTCATAAACATTATTATTTGAATACACTGGAAAGGTTGCTTGCTCGAAGTAGCTTGTATAAAGTGTATTTTCTAAAATGTTATCAGGAAGCCTTGAATATCCTTGACCATCAACCAAAAACCTTCCATCAAGTCCAATCAAAAATTGAGTCTTTTTATTAGATTGGTCTAAAAAGTCAACTAAAAATCCATATTGATCAGAAGAATAATTAAATGAAAAATTTTCCGGTTCTTCATTCAATAAGAATGTGGATTTTATATATTCCATCAATGGCCACCCATTCCTTTCGGATACAAATTTTTTTATACTTTCTTCGAGTTCTAAACAATTTCTATCGACCGATGATATCAACAACTGTTCAAAGGGAGTTAATTTTTTTTGATCTGTAGTAATCAAAGTTCTTACATGATTTAGGGATTTTATATATGTTATAAAGTCATCATTATTTGAAAATATTGAAGAAAAATACTCGAGATCAAAGCAGTAGGATAGTGCACATGTGCAAGATATTTGAAACAGTTTAATTCTAAGTTTGTTTTTAAATGACTTTTGTCCGAATTGAATAGAATCTATCATTTTTTGTATTTTTTCTTGCCATTGTACCATGATTTCAATCATTCTTTTAAGAAGAACTATCATTTTTCTCCTATAAACTTCATCAGTAGAGACATTAATATATCTTTGAGTAATTATCATTACTATATAAGCGATAAGATGATCCCTCCAATTATATTGATTATGATTAATAAAATTTTCCAAGGAGTTGCAGAGTTGATGCAAAAAATTATTGTTAGAAAATAATGACTGAGTAGTTGGATATAAAATTGAAGTATCTTCATTTGTTTCAGTTGATTCTGATCCCGATTCCCAAAGTGACTGAGCTATAAGGTAGCAACAAGATGGCTCTCCAAATGGAAGTGATCTTGTTTCCAGCATTTCAAGAATACGCAATAAAATGATTCCCTGACCGCAAAAAACCAAAACTTCTTATTTCATTTAAAGAGATTCCTTGAGGACATTTATTTGATTCTGAAATAACCTTGTTTTCTGAAACATCATCCTCATCTATGATAAATTGAAAATGTTCAAACTTTTTATCTAGCTTAAATTTGCAGCAGTCCTTAATTTCTTTATCTTTTTTTGACCAATATAGAATTTTTTTGTTATAATGACATAAAATAAGTTCCATATAATTCTTTTTAATTAATTCCGAAAAGTTACCATTTTCAAGAAATTTTTCTACAATAAGTATATTCTCTTGTTTCTCATCTTCATCTTCATCTATTTCAATTTCCGTTATAAAATTATCTTTATTTATTTTATCTTTTTTATTATCTTCATGTTTTTTAGTTTCCTTTTCAGTTGTATCTTCATTTCTTTTCCTTATTTCATTTTCTTTATCTTTCATAGTTTTCATTTTACAGGCTAAATTAATAATCTTATTATAACATTCAGAATGTTTTTTGAGTTGAGGTAAGTCAGTCCATAGTTGTTTGATTTGTTTTCCATTTTGTTTAAAGCCTAATACCTGTTTTCGAACCAAAAAAATAGCATCTCTCAAAATTGATATAGGTTTAGGGATGAATAATTCAAATAATATATGGTCTATTGCCCAATCATCTTCAGGTAAAAACTTTTTAAAAACTTTAAGGATCTCATTTTTTATTTTATTCTTTTTTCTTAACAATTTGCATTTTTTACAATCATCAATGTGCTCAATTTTTTTAGAGATATATTTATAGCTGCATTGCAAACTAGACCAATTTTGGTGAATCTTTTGGTATTTGTTTCTAATCATTTCTGCATATTGAATGTACATCGCTATCAATAAATCTTGCTCTTCGATTATTGATTTCTTTTTATTTTGAAGATCTGTGTTTTTTTCAATGAATCTTCTGCAAAATGATAATTTAATTATCTCATTATTATTTGTCTTATTTGATTTATCTTTATCTTGTTTTTTTTTAGGTACTATGGAATCTTCTGCTATAGTAAGAAGATCAGGAAATTCCTTTTCTTCTCTGGAGTTAAAATAATTAGCAAGTTCTCTTGCATATAAAATGTCACTTTTGGTAGCCAATAGTAAATTCTCAAAGCAATCAATTTCTAATCCAATCTTATGATCTAATAGTAAATTATATTTATAACATGTGTATTTATCAATTATAGCAACTAATTTAAATGATGTCAATATCAATCTAGTGTAACCAACAGGGTCACTTTTATAAACGATTAATGCAATCTTAATATAATCATTTAAATTATAAAATAATTTCATAATCTGGCCATCGTTATTTGCAGTATGATTTAAATTTAAAGTTGACTTGACCCAGATCTCAAAGTCAAAAAACAACATTTTAAAATCACTTTTAATGAATTCTTCGAAATTACTCACAAAAGTTAATTTATTCAAATAAGGTAATATCATAAAAGGTGAATATTTATTAGGTTCGAACCTTTCATATATTTTATTAGGTATATTAGAATTATTCCGTGATAAATCTGTGAGTTTACAAACTTTTTCAATTTTTTTAGTTAATTCTGTAATTTCACAAGTAAAAATGGTATGAAAAGAATCACATTCTAATCTTTTCGCATCAAAATACTGGTTTAATGATAAAACATGTTGGAGGTACAACTTTTCTGCCTCATTTCTTTTAATAGATATAATTCTTTTACCTTCAATGCAAAGATTTTTAATTGAAATACTTTTAAGACCCATGTCTTCAATTTTCTTAATACGCTTCGCAGTTTTTTTTAAGCACTCAAAAACGTTTTCAAGACATTCGGCATTGAAAAGTCCACAAACAAAATACATGACTTTTAACATAACTGACTTATAAACAATATTTCCAAGTTCCTGTCCACAATCTTCAATAAACCTGAAGTGAAAATAAGATTTGATAGCGATCCAAACAGGGTTCCTCCTAACAACAACAAAATTTTCATCAAACAGAGCAAAATCACGATACTTTTAACTACAAACTTTTCATGTTTACTTCCATTTTTCCCTGACAAAAGGGGTAAAATCCATTCAAAAATCAAAAAAGGAATTTCCACATCAGCACCTTCAACTGATTTCAAGCACATTGAATAAGCTTCATTTTTATCATTAGCCAAGTCAGATATTAACTTGACAAACTCGTTCGACTTCAAAAATTTATCATTTTCGACAGAGACTGTCATTAATGGATACTTCATATAAAGATCTTCACTTGCGTCAGTGATCATCTGAGACGAGGCACAGATCTGAAAGGCAGAAATTTCCAAAAAGGTTTTTTTGGTTTTTTTGTTAATCATCAAGCAACAATTTTGAGACTTCATGTAGACTGCAATGCTTTCACCTTGACTTAAACTTGATAGGACCTGAAATAAAGATGAAAAGTCAACTTCGTCACCTTTTTGAAAAGTTTTCCATTTCTTTAAGGTACCTTGAATTGTTCCGAATAAATTCGTGGCTATTATATCAGGACAGGGGTTCTGTCTCAGACCTTGAGAAAAGACATCGAAAAAGATTGATGATTGGTCAGAAGGACTTTTAGATAATTTTTGGATCCTTTTGGGAAGAATGATTGAATTGTAAAGTGAAATTATTTCGATTTCTGTTAAAGCTGAAGTGGATAATTTTTTCGAATCCATTTTTTTTATGAAAATGGTGATGGTTAAAATTTTTAATGAAGTAGGATAAAATTGGTTTTATGGTTTTTTGTTTAGAAGAATTGATGTTTTTATTCGTTTTTATGATTTTTTGAAGATAATCAAACTAAGAATGATCTCAAAGATTTTCTTTATTAAAGATTTTCTTTATTAACGATTTCCTTTCTTAAAGATTTTCTTGATCTGAAAGATTTTATTGTTATGAAGATTTTCTTGCTATTAAGATTTTCTTTATTAAAGATTTTCTTTATTAACGATTTTCTTTATTAGAGATTTTCTTGACCTGAAAGATTTTCTTGTTATGAAGATTTTCTTGATCTCAAAGATTTTCTTTGTTATTAAAGATTTTCTTGTTATTAAAGATTCCCAACAAATAAAATCCTAAATTCCCAAAATCAAACCCTAAAACCCTAAAAACCTCAAAAAACAACCACCAAAAATAAACTCCTAACAAATGTCCAGAAGTTTCATATCTCCCGAAAAAGAACCAACCGACATGGTTCAAAGTCTCGAGCACTCCTACCGTGACCGTCTATCAGAAATCGATTTCAAATCCCGTCAAGAGCAGAACCATTACGAGTCTCTAGAAGAGTCTCTTCGCCGTCAGTTAATGACTCTACGTGAAGAAATAGACTTAAAGTTATCAAGATCAAGTAAAATAAGCCAAACCAAAAAGTCCCAACTAGACCAAAGCCTTTCATCTCTTCAGTTATCACGAGACCAGGACCTTCAAGAAAAATCCAAGCGACTTTCATCAATAAAAGAAAAGTTTTTCCGACAAAAGCAAGATTTCGAGAGCAGTCAT
Organism: Stentor roeselii; assembly: GCA_006503475.1. Lineage (NCBI taxonomy): Eukaryota > Ciliophora > Heterotrichea > Heterotrichida > Stentoridae > Stentor > Stentor roeselii. The sequence goes on along the minus strand of RSEH01000020.1, from coordinate 116,713 downwards.
TCAAAACTAATGCTCGAAAAATCCGAAGCAGAAAACGAGAACCACCGTCTTCGTAGTCAAATCACTGACCTTTCACGTGAAATCGAAATAACCCAAGCCCGTATCCGAGACGTGTACAACAAAGACATCTCCAACGGCAAACGCGAAATCGAAGGACTGAAGAACTCTTATTCCTCAGTCCAAAGAAAAGTGCAGCAAGAACACGGGTACGAAGACCGTGAACTTCAATACCGCGTTGAAAACTCTGACAGGACAATCGAAAACCTTCTCTACGACATTGAAAGCTTGAAACGAGAAGAAGAAGCCGTTCGAGCCCAGACTGATCGAGACATCGCTTATTTAAGAGAGTCGTTAATGGACTCTCAGAAAGAAATCGAACATTGCGAAGAACAAACTGTTCAACTACTGAGAAGTCGAGACGACGCAAAAGATGAAAGCTTGATGCTCAGCCGAGTCACTGGAGAACTTGAAACTGAACTCGGCAAAGAAATGAAAACAAATACAAGACTTAATGGAAAACTCACTAAACTTGAAAGGCTTGTTTATGGAAAAGGTGCAAGATCTCCAAGTAAAAATCGACTAGCTTAGTAATTATTTCTAGTTATACAGCAAAAAAACCTAAACGACAGTTGGTTGTTGAGGAACTTCGACTTGTAGAGGCTTCTAATGAATCTTCTGAGATGTTTCGACTTTTTATTAATCGGGAACGGGAATTTCTGGAAGATTGGCAGAGGGATAGTTGGGAAGATTGAGAAAAAAAAGGCTTTTGGGTTAGAAGGTCGATACTTTTTAAGGAAGATTGAAGCTTTTGATTGCTTTTTAGGTAGTTTGGGTCGATTTTTAGAAGACGGGTGATTTTTCCGTTTAGTTGAGATTTGCTTGGGAAACTGAGAAGCTTTAACTCGAGGTCTTCGGAGATTTTCTTGGAATGTGATTTGGCGAGGTGCTCGTTGTGGAAAAAGATTGATTTTATTGTGCAGTTATTTGTTTCTGGCTTGAATAACTTTGACTCTGGACTTAGAACTGCTTTTATTTTGAAGACTAGAGGGTTTTTAAATGAGGAGTAGTTTGTTGGAAGGGCCTTTGTCGGGGTATCTTGGGATTGTATTTGTTTTGAATCGTTCAAGAAAGAATCTTGATGCTGAAGTAAAGTTTTTATCTGTGTTTCGACTGATACTTTTGGAATTCGGGTGACTTCATAAGGATTAGCAGTAATTCCCAATTCCTTCAAATAATCTAAAAATAATCCCCTAAGCCTCTCTCTCCTCCTAAGTTCCTTAACCCAAGGACCAATCCTCTCAGCTTTGCGTTGCATACCAGCCAACAATGCCAAGTCCTTCTGAAGTGTCTTAAAAAGTGCAAAACGTTGAGGCTCTATTGAAAAATCTTTTAAAGTCTTATCAAAATCCATTACTATAAACATGGAATGCTCATCATGTAAAAAGAAAAACTTTTATAAAAACGACTCAGGTTTCTTAGTCTGTTTGACTTGTTTCAACCAGTTCAGCGCAGCGAAGCTGAAAAACGAAACTTTTCAGACAACAGGAAAAACTTTAAAGAAAAAAGTCAATTTTAAGAAAAAAAAGAAAGTCGAAATGAAAGGTAATCAGTAAAAAGTTCTTTCTTATGAAGAGTTTTTAAATCATTTTAAAGAAATGTTGAGTATTTGTGTTGAACATTTGACTGAAAAACTTAATTTAAAGCCTGAAGTTAAAGTTTTTGCTGAAGCGATTGTATTGGATTATCTGCCTAAGACTGAAATATTGACTGTGAAGCCGAAAAATAAGAGAAATAGGATTATGGAAGGGAATATGAAGTTGGAACTTGATAGGCCTGGATTGACGGATTTTGAAAAGATCAGAGAAATCACCAGTTTTTTAGTTGATGATCGAAGATCTGTGGAAAAGGAGAAGGTTGATTCGATTTCAAAGAGTCCCGTTGAACTCGGGGTGATTTTGGTCGTCGTTTACATTGCAGTCCTTTACGCGTACTGTGACACAAGAGGCCTACTAGTAGAAGACGTAATTCTTTGGATTACCACAGGCGACCTTCCTTATCTAACCGCTTATAAAAAACTACAAATCCCCAAACTTTTCTTCTCTCTTTACAAGCCTTTAAACATTCCAAGCGTGGCCTGGATACGTAAAAAGCTCTGCCAAGGAAAACTCGACGTTCTTCAAACCTTTCGTGTTTATTTTCCATTTATCTTCAACTTATGCCTCATGATGGGCCAACGACTGTCTTTACCTTCTGAGATTCCAGAGTTAGCCTACAAGTTATACCTTTTTACAAACATCGGGTACATCTCTATAATAAATTCAAATGCAATGCCAGTATTTTTCATCTAGGAAACAATCGTCGCTGCTCATATCGTCGTTGTTTTAAAGCTGCTTTACGGACTCAACGACAAAACTTATCTTCTTGACTTGGCAAAAACAACGAAAAGGACTTTAAAGCATCAAATCATCATAAAACAAGAAAATTTAACAGAAAATCAAAAATTTCTGCAAAAGATTCCAAAACTCTCTGACTTGTTCTTAACCTGGGAAAAAGCAGCAGCTTCAAAAAACTGTTTTTCGAATTCTTTCAACATCAGAAATCTTGACCAGTTTTTAGAATTTTCAGAAAAAAACCTTGAAGCGCCTGCTGATTCTGAACTTTTCATTCAAGGTCCACCTTTAGAAAAAAGCTGCAAATTCCAAGTAAATGAAAAACTTGTGAAAAAAAGTAGAAATCTTGCAAGGGACTATAACAAGTACTTGAAAACTGGAATGATGAAGATACCTGCTCAAGACTACTGGATGCAGAAAAAAAAGGCTTATTGCAAAAGATATCCTTTTGAATACTTTTTTGCACTTCATGCGGTTTGTGCACTTTGTGGAAAAATTAACACCCAGCAGGTAAATTTTATCATTGGGAGAATTGACAGGATTTTATGTAAGAAGAGTTTTAACTAATCATTATGTAAGTTGGGGACTCTTCTCTAGTTGATTTCGACATTTTTAGCATGAAACAAAGAGACATTAATGCAAAAGCTGTGAAAAGTACCAAAAAGTTCAGAGAAGATAAAATTGTTTCATCTTTTATACAGTCCAGGTACTCCTGATCAAGTAAAGTCGAGCAGTCTTTCTGAAATCTAGCAAGGTCTACATTCAACCAAGAAAAAATCTCAGCTTTGCATGAAAATCTGGCACAATCAACGAAATCTTGATTATCTTCAAAAGAGCCACAAGCCTTGCAGTCACTGTCTTCATTATGAATAGTTTGAAACTGTTCAAAACTCTTCTTATTCCACAAATTATTACAATGCAAAGCAATACAATTATAATAATCATCAGCAAACACGATTTTTTCACATTCCTTACAAGTCATATTCTTCCCCTCATCATTCATCAAAACCTTCTTATTCACAATTTCCTTTCTACATTCTTTCCACACACAAGAATTTTTCCCATTTTCCAGCATTTCACAACTTTTACATCTTTCATTTTTCTGTAAAAATTTCAGCAACCCATTTTTTTCAGTGATTTTTTCCTGACAATTGTAATAAACGCAAGTGTAAAACTCATCTGCGAAGTACTCTTCTTTGCAAGTCTCACATTTTCCCTTCTCTTTAAATGACAAGAAAGACGGTTGCACTGCAGGCCAAAGTCTGATCGGAAGTGTTTCTAGAAGTAAAGGGCCGTTTTGATATACTAAACACTTGACTTTCTCAAGACATTCATAGTATTCTTTATCAGTTCTAGTTGAATTTTCACAGAATTCAACGTCTTCAATGTAGCAAACGTGCTTCAACTTAAGGACTGAGGCCAACTCAGCTTTTAATTGGAAATCTGGAGCTTTTGAAGTGATTTCAGGGCAGAAGCAGGAAGAGAAACATTCTGCCTTCCCGTTAAGCGCCTGGCAAGTAGCCTCGCATTGTTTGTTGCAGGGAAAGGCCTGGGTGACTGTAAATAAAACAAATAGGGAGGCGAGCATTGTTTATTAATTTGATGGCTTAATTGAAATGAGTTAATCAATAATATTAAACCATCGGCGTTGGAGTCGCTGACCTTTCAGTCATACTTAATCCATTTTCTCTTTTCTTTATCGGCTCTAGTTGTAAAATCATATTGCCGAAGCCACTGCCAGCTTTCAAGATTCTCTCCTTCGGGTCCCTTCCAGGAAGTTTTCCCCAAGGCACGTATCCGGCAGTTCTTCCACTTAACTTGTCCAGGTGTTTCTCACAACTGCCACAAGTCCACCCTGCTAAAGGTTTTCTTGCTAAAATCGCTTCTTCTGCATCATTTCTACTGATTTTTCCTTCTAATTTATTCAAAACTGACTCAACAAATTTAAACCCTCGAAGCATTTCGAATTTATCAGCGAATTTTTTATCGAAATTTTCTGTTAAATCTTTCATTTCGAGTTTTAAGTCTTTTTCGATGGTTTTCTTGATTTTTTCGATGTTTGGAGCGAAACCTGTGAGGCTTAAATCGTCGAATTTTGATTTGAAGGTTGAGGTGTAGGTTTCGAGAGATGAAAGAAGAAGTTTTACGCTTTCCCAGAGCTTTTTTATCTCGTCGTTTAGTGATTGGAATGAAAGACCTGGCGGAATTGAAAACATTTTTAGACTTGCTTCAAGTTGAATGATTTTTCGGTTTAGGGCTGAAAGTGAAGATAAATGGTTTTGGTCTCCTGGCTTTGGATGAATGTTTTTATTTCCTTCTAGTGATAAGGTTTTTAATTGCTCTGCTAAATTACTGATGTTTTGATTTACAAAATCGAGTTCGGTTGAATCTAGTTTGAAATCGAGTTTTTGTTCGATTCTGATTAGTTTGTAACTTATTTCTTCGAAGTTTATTGAGGTTATTTTAGATGCGATGTAAAAGGTTTCTAATTCGCTTAATCTTTTTTCGAAGTTTTCTGCATAGTTTTGGTCTTGGCTTGAGGTTGAGTTCAGAATGGGAAGGGTTTTGCGGTTTGATCCGCTGGCCAATGCGATGACAAGATTTTTAAACGAGTCAAACTGATCAGTATTAGTTTTTTGCATTATTTCCCTTTCAAACCGTGTCATTTTCTCCATAATCTTCCTGATATTCAATCGATTTTTCATGATTTCCGGTTCCAGTTTATCCAAAACAGACTCATAAAATTTGAAAGTTTTTTCAATATTTTCCAGTTTATTAAAAAAAGCCGCAGGTTCACTTTCAGCTAAAACCCTTTCCAAGAATTCAACTCGATTTTCCAGTTGCTTCATCCTCGATGTGGTTATCAAAGAAAGGTGAGAAGGTGACTTAGAAATGCCTTCTGGGCTTAACTGAAGCGTTTTTTCAGTTTCTGTATAGTTTTTGTTTGGATATGGGAAAATAGCTTCATAAACATGAGGACGATTTCTCTGTTTTTTCATGAGTTCCTCTTGTTTTAAATATTTTTCTTCAGATTTGGAAGAATTTTCTTCAGTTTCTGAAGGTTTTAAAGAATTCTCAGATGTTTTTAGAAAATTATCTTCAATTTTAGCCCTTTTCTCAGTTTTTGATCGCTCTTCAGTGAATAGTCTTCGTCCTTCAACAGCGAAAGCAGGATTTTTTCTCTGTTCAATTTCCTGCAGCTGAATTTTAAGCGGGACTTCATCTTTAGACTCACTTAACGCGATGCTATCATCATGTAAAGCAGATTCTTCAACATGTTGCATGATTTTCGCAGAGACCTTGCTAATCCTTCTCTTTTCATTATTTTTTTCACTGTTAATTTTATCCAGATTTGCCTGAAAGACTTTCGAGAGTTTTTCCAATTCATTGACACTTTTTACTATTTTTTCATGTCCAGTCTTAATTTCTTGCAGGTCTTTTTGTTGACTTGCAATTAAAAAGTCATGTTTTGTCGTCATTTCCAAGGCAAACTTAAGAGACTCGCTGCTGTCCATTTTTTTCAAGAGTTCTTCTTCAAATAACTTGAACATTTCCAATGTTTCTTCAATTTTCGTCTCATGGTCGATTTGTCTAGTATTCAAATTTTCAAAAGACTTTTCAAGATGTTGAAATTCTGAAGTATAAGCCTTTGTTTTGTCTATCGTTGACTTTAAGGCATTTTCATGCCGTTGAAGTACTTGAATGATGAATTTCATCAAGTTTTGGAGCTTTTCGTGTTTAAGTGAAACGTTGAGCATTGACTCGAATTCTTCTGGGATGTGAATTTCAGTGGTGAAGAGGTTTTCATCAATCATTGGAATATTAGTTATAAATGATTTGGAAATTTTTAGTCATTGGATTTGCTCGTGCTGCTGTTGTTGGAATTGTCGAGGCTTGTCGACATGGAGCTAGGTCTCCTATTGATGATCATTATTGGGATACCGGGTATTGGGATCAGGGACTTGGAGAACTCACACAGGAAGGCATGCGTCAACAGTTCTTTAATGGGGCTGAGTTCAGGAATAGGTATATGATCAATACCAATGTTCTTAACCCGAGCTATACGACTAATCAAATTTATGTTAGGAGCACTGGGTATAATCGCACTATCATGTCGGCTCAATCTCAGCTTATGGGATGGTTTCCAGTTGGTCCATCTTTATCATCTCTCGCAATGGAGTTAAAAGCAGTTCCTCCAATAACAGTCCAAAACCTGGAAAACATCACAAACGATCTCGGAATGCAAGCTCTTCCAAACTACTTCTCCCCTGTTCCAGTTCACGTGGTAGACCTGAAATACGACAACATGCTATACGGATACAACACAAATGTATGTCCTTATTTCAAAGTGATTCAAAAGATGGTTCACCAAACAGCAGACTACAAATACCGAGTAGCGAACTACACAAGTTACCTGCAAAAGCAACTTTACAACATATTCGGAGAAGAAATTTCATATGAAAGCGCCGGTTGGTATGCAGACAACTTAATCTGCGATCAATTCCACGGATACCCCTGGCCAAACGGAATGACTGACAGCATTTACCAGCAAATGGCAGGAATCATGAACTACTCAAATTCTTACTTCTTTCAATTAGGAGGAGCACAGTTGGCTTCCTCTCAGTTCTACTCAGAGATTCTCACGATTTTCAATGGAATTATCAATAAATCCTCACATTTGACTTTCGGGTTTTTCTCAGCTCATGATACGACTTTGGTTGGATTTTTAAGTGCTATTGAAAATTTCAATGGGCAAAACCCTCCTTTTGCCTCGACGTTGATTTTTGAGCTGCTTCAAGAGACTAACGGGTTTTATGTGAATATCAAGTATAATGATCAGCAGATTTCTATTCCTGGATGCCAGTCGCCTTGTCCTTTTGCTAGTTTTCAGAGCTATTTGAAAAGCTGGATCATTGAAGATGTGGTCACTGCTTGCAAATCTGGAATTGATATCGACACTTCTGATCTTCCGGTTAATCTCTTCATGGAAAGAGCGACGTAGGTAGTTAATTTATTAAGAGGATGGAAGTGAAAGAGTTTTTTTGAAAAATTTTTAAGTTGATTTATTTATAATGATCATTTTTTTAGCGAGTTTATTATTGATTGTTGATTGCAGGATCCTTGCTGTTGTTCAGGTCAGTCGACATGGTGCTAGAGCTCCTGCCATGGCTTTTAAATGGGATAAAGGTGTTTGGCCTGAAGGTTATGGAGAGTTAACAGCTGAAGGGATGCGCCAGCATTATTTGAATGGTGTAGAGTTCAGAAGACGCTATATAACTACAGAAACTGTCATAAGCAAATCATTTAATTCCAGTGAGGTCTATATCAGAAGCACCGATGTAAACAGAACAATTGTCTCTGCTCAAGCACAACTCATGGGTCTTTTCCCTGATGGGCCAAATTTAAGAAAGGAAAATAAAAAAAGAGCTATTCCGCCAATAGATGTGAAAGGACTTGAATGGATCAATTGGAAACTCGGAAATGAAGCTTTACCAAATCATTTTTCACCAGTTCCAGTTCATGTTGTTCCGATTGAAGAAGACTCTTTATTACTAGGTTTTACTCCAAACATCTGTCCAAAGATCTCCTCAATAATGCAAGACTACTGCAAAGGAGAAGACTTTCAACTCCGTCTTCAAAATTATAACTCAAATCTAAAGCCAAAACTCTTAAAAATCTTCAAAGAAAACATAGAATATTTAGAAGTGAGTAACTATGCAGATGTCCTGATAACCCAAAGGTTCCACGGCTTTGAATGGCCCAGAGGTGTGACTCCTGAGATCTTTGAAGAAATGGAAGGAATTTACAATTACTCTTTAAGTCTCTATTTTCAAGGACAGGCCAAGGAACTAGCCTCGAATGAATTTTACAGAAGTGCCGTTCAACACTTTTCAGATGTGCTTAGTGGAAATTGCAGTCAAAGGTGGTGGCATTTTTCTGCTCATGATGCTACTTTAGTTGGATTTTTAAGTGTTCTTGGAGCTTATAATGGGCTCAATCCACCTTTCGCTTCTACTTTGATTTTTGAACTGGAAAATAGAAAGGATGGAAGTTTTGTCAATGTAAAGTATAATGATGTTCAGGTTAAGATACCGGGATGTGAATATCGTTGCAGATTTGATGATTTTAAGGAATTTGTTGAAAAATGGACTGTTGATGATTTGGCTAGTGCTTGTAATTCTAGTTCGATTGAAAGCATTAAGGGTGCTGAAAGTTTGCTTAGAAGATAATTATTTTAGTTTAGGATTTATTATCATTGAAATAATTTTCCTTATAATTTTTTTATTTTGAGTCGGTGAATTTGATGTATTTATGATAATTCAGATGAATTCTAAATATTTTAATAAACTTATATAATTATTCATGATTCTTTCAAAATTAAATTTCTTTATCGTATATCTTTTCCCTCATCTTATAATCTATCACTTAAACTCATTAAACTCTACATTAAATCACTTAAAATCTCTCAAACTAACAAAGGAATTCTAAACTTAACCAATCCCATTCCTCAAACTAAAACCCTAATAATTTTTTCCACCTTTTTAACAACCTTTTCCTTTTCAATCCTATTATTTCCAAACTCCACAAAAAGCATTTTAAACAACCGAAGTGCTAAATCCTGATGTTTAATTCCAGCTTTTTTAGCTTTATCCCTAATCCTCTGTTTTTTAATTGTATCTAAAATTTCATCTTTCACCAATCGAATCTCATCTTTATTATCCTTAGCAATTCTTTTCAAACTTTTAACTTTTTCAACAGCGGGATCATTTTCCGAGTTCCATTTTCCCTTCGAGCACATCTGCAAGTAACTTTTTCTAGTTTTTCCTCTTCTCCAAAAAATATTCCTTTCAGCTTCAAGACTCATATCAGCCAAAGTTCGAGTATTTTCGATTTCAGCGACTTTTTGAACATTATCAAAAGTTTCTCCATAAAGAGAAATCAAGACACTCATCATGACCAAGTTGTTGATGGCGATTCCTAAAGAATAGACCACCCACTGAGTAGGGGTGTATTCAGAAGGGTCGTTGATTGCCAGGTTGATTTGAAAAGAAAGGCTCATGTAAAACCCCAGGTCATGTTGGAAGGAGAAGGCGACGAGCAGGATGAAGCCGAAGGCGACTGTGTTGTAAGCGAGGATGACGACAAAAGCGTAGGAGTCTATCAACACCTGGAAGAGCAGATGAATAAAATGACGAGTGTAGTGAAATAAACGGAAATAGGACAGGCCTTTGATAAATGAAACCATTACAAGAATCAATAATACGTAGTCAGTTTCTCCGTCGTCGTCGTTTATTGAACTGTCATGACCTTCTTTCCACTGCTGGTAAAAAAACACAAGAAACAACATCGCCCGGGCGGCATCTAAATAGTTCCAAACAACTAAAAAGTACTCATACCCTGACACAACAGCTTTATAAATCTCGTAAAAAGTGAGAACACAGCTTAAAATCAACGGAATCACTAAAAAAATAACATTCGAGTAAATCTGCATCAGATACAAGCAAAAATAAACCATATAAGAAAAGTAAATCAAGAACTGAAGCCACATAAATAACTTGACACTTTCCCATTTATGCTGAATGTAAGCCCTGATGAAAGGAGTGTCGAATATTTCGTAGTTTTTACATTCAACAATACTTCTCAACAACTTAATCGAAGGCTTTGAACCCATCGCAAGACTTAACTTTCCCAGTGACCTTTGAAAGACCACTGCTTGGCCGATGTCACTTTTTTTCGCGTCTTGAATGAAAGACTGGCTTTTGGGAATCATTCCGACACTTTTCGCATAAATTGGTAATTTTACTTCGTGTTTAATAAACCTCGGCAGTGCTTCTGTCGTCACTTCTTGAAAAAAAACCTTGTAAAACAATGCTAAAGAGTCATGGCCTGTCCAGTTCATTTCAATTAAACATTGATCATCGATGAAATTGAGAAGATAAGGATTTTCTGCAAGTTTCGGCTTTATCAGCTTGATGATGCTCGACACGCAACTTTCCAGGTCCCTTGAAACTGCGATGGAAAGAGGAGAGAGCTTCAGACGGGACTGAACAAGAGAAGTGTTGTTTTGAAGAGAGTCCCTCACATGACCGGGCATGTTAAAATACGCGTAAAGGTGCAGAGGGGTTAAAATATAAGGAAAAATCACCCACTTGTCGCAGGTCGGGTTGAAAGAAACACTTTTGTGATTCAAAATTTTTTTTAGGTACTTGTAAGTCTTGAACTGGTCTGCTTCTTTCGGACCTGTGATCACCAGTTTTTTCCCTTTCAAAGGATTCAAAAAAGTAACTAAAAAAGAATCTGAACAGTAAATTATTGTATCTTCATTCGCTCGAAACTGAATAATAGGCCCATAAAGACTATTCGACATTACTTTTGCATAAGTTGTCAAGTTCCAATAAGTCAAAACCCCGAAATTATTACAAGTCAACAAAAATTCACTTGTCAAGAACATAAACTTAATAATTCCTGAAATCGAGTGAATCAAATGAATAAGTTCTCCAGTTTTCACATACCAGACTCGAAGTGACCTGTCTTGACTAGCTGAAAAAATTTTTCCCTTATCAACTAGAACTTCTGAAATAGGCTTCGAATGTCCATGAAGAACATGAAGAAGTGAACGGTCGACCATGTTCCAAACTTTCAAGGTTTTGTCCATGCTGCCTGAAACCATGACTTGATAATAGCTGCTGAGGCAAGTCACTCTCTGCCCGTGCGCCACCAGCTCTGAGACCAGCTGAAGGGTGTTAAGACTGAAGAGAAATATCGAGTTTGACTGACCTGCACATGCCAGAAGGTCTGGGTGGATCAAAATCATTGAGAAGAACTTTTGATTGAAGGCTTTTGGCTCTGTTCTTATCTTTGATGTGTGAAGGTTTATTGATATCATCTCGGATTGACTTGTTAAGTAAAGCTTTTCATCGTGAAATAAAAGGACTGGGTTTAAAGTTTCGTTTTTATATAAAAGAAGAGTCAAGTTTTCTTTGAAGTTCCAGGAAAATACCTCGAATGAAGTGGAAATGTAATAAAATTTGCAGGGATTGGTACTTGTGGAAAGGGAGATTATTTTTGATTCTTTTATGTATGTGTTTTTTAGCTTTGGGATTTTGGTTTGTGTTATTTGAAGGTCTTCACTTACTGATAACACCTTGTTGTGCTGGAGGAAAATGTTGGGAATTGACATTTTGTGAACTTTTATCGGGATTTTACGAGATGGAATACGGATGTCACAGAAAATCAAATCGCCTTTTGCAGTGGAAACTATCATGATCTGGTAACTATCTTCATAAATAAAATCAGTTATATCAAACTCCATTCGAAACTCCTTCAAAACTTCAAGTTTTTCATTAAAAATCAGGAAACTTTTCACTAGTTTCACAACAATTTTATCTAAACTTTCACTTAACTTGCACATTTTCGGATTTTCTAAAATCATTTCATTTACAACCTTGAATTTTTTACTAAGAATTTTGACAGAATCTTTATCAAGTACAACTAAAAGTTTATCTTTCAAAAAGTTCACATTCAAAATTCTATCAAATCGAGCACAAGACTGAATTTCAAAACTTTTTAAACTGAGAGTAAAAATTTCAGTCTTATTAAAAAAAATTTGCTCGAAAGGTAAAAATTCACAACTTCCGATCATTCCAAAAACTTCAACTTTTTTCAGTGTTTTCAATGAAAAACTATTAAAAACCAATACGAATTTCTGAGAACTTCCAACAAAAAAATTATCATCTTTCGTGTAATAAATTCTCTCCAGTTTTATTTCAGGTTTTAACTCAATTTTCTCGTTTTTGGTGAGAAAGAAACTTACAAGGTTGCCGTCGACGCAGAGGCAAATCAGCTGGTCTTTGGAGTTGTAGTAAATTGAAGAGATTGTCGCGTGGCCGAGTTTTTTCGTACTTGGGATGACTGAGGAAAGATAGGCTTTTATTTCGTCGAGAGATTCTTTTATTTTTACAGCTTGGCTGATGGAATTGTTGCTGTTGTGAAGAAGGAGACTTGATATCGCTGAGTGATCTAAGTCTTCCGAGGCGAAAGTGTCAATAAATGGCGATTTCAACTCGCGTGAAGAGGACATTTATGGTTTTTTTAGCGAAGTTGAGAGAGGGTTTTTTGGTATAAGTTTTATTTGAGGTTTTTTAGATTTTTTATAGAATTGTTTAAGGAGAGGCTTTTTTAGCTTGAAATAGTTTTAGAAAATGATTATTAGTGAAAAATTATCTGGTACTTTTTTTAGTTTGATCTGTGTTTGAATTATTCAATTTTCATATAAAACCGTTAAAATTTAATTACACATTCGTTAAAATAAATAATGTCGTCCCTGTCTCTTTCAAGTGAAGAACTTGATATAACAGTGTGCTCTAGCCTTGCTGACCTAGAAAAGACCTTAATGCAAGTAAAGTCTCTTCGATATCAAATATATTCCAAGTACCTCTCAGAAAAGCTGAACTACGAGAAACAAATAAGAAAACTCGAGTCCGATCTAGGCTGCTGCAACTCTTCAAAGCACTCAACTCAAGCTTTAAGTCTCCAAGACCTCACCACTCCTCGTAGCGCATTACAAGAGAGATCAATAAACTCAAGTCACATCAGTACTCAAACAACAGAAGACAAAGCAATTCAAACCTGCCCAAATTTTTCGATTCCTGCATTAAAGCAGATAAAAGACTTGAGCACTCACAAAAGTTTCGTCCAAGTCTCTAAACAAGCGAGACCTGACTATGATGAAAACCTTTTCAAGGTAGTAGAACAGTTGGAGTATTTAATAAAGACTTAAATTTTACTTTGAATAGAATAACTCAAAAAAATTTTCTATCATTTGAAAGATTTTTTCTTTTTTGAATGATTTTTTTTGAGTTGATGAATTTCGCTTTGAGTCATTCAAGTAAATATTTCGAAAAGATTCAAATATTCCAAGAATAATGGAAAAGCTTTCAAGAAAAAACCCTTTTTTTATATCAATTCATAAAACTTCTTCAAGGAACTCAATCAACCCTAAACTATTCAACCAAAGTTTAAACCGTTGTTCAAGTGTTGAGACAATGCAAAACCCGCCTTTTTATGAAGAAAGTCTTAAAGACAGTTCCCCGGCCGTCAATCCATTCGACCCTAAGTCGCAAAAAATTGAAGAACTTGAACTGAAACTGATTCAAACCGAGGCAAAGTACAAGCTTGACACAGAAAACCTCCAAAATTACATCAACTTACTGAGAAAAAAACTAAAAACTAATAAACTCAGCTTTGACTCCTCTGTTAAACGGGCAGGTTTCACCCAAAGCACTTCAAAAGCTGAACTTGATTTAAAAACTGAAAAGTCTTCTTCACATCATCTTTATTCGAAATTACAGGCATTATCAAATGATAAAAATCGACTGGAACTTGCTTTGTCTGAAGCTGAAAAAGACCTGAAAAGACTTTATCAGGAAATAAAATCTCAAAGTGAAATCATTGCAGGGTATAAAGAAAAGCTTTCAAATAGCTATGTTTCTAGCATTGAACAAAAAAATAAGGTTCTTGAAAACCAGGTCAAAGTTGAAGAGATTAAACTGAAGGAAAATGAAGATGAAAACAAGAAAATTAGAGAAGAAATGGAAGGTTTAAAGCAAGAAATCAAATATTTACAAGAAAAAATCATGTTTTATGATGACTCTGATATTCCTAGAGAAGTGAAAAAGTATGAAAATTTGAGAAAAGGTGAAAAGTTACTCGAAATCGCCAAAGTTGAATGTAAAGAAATGATTTTTAAATTTTCTAAAGAAATCAATGAAAAGTACTCAGAAATCGTCCTTAGAACGCAAAAACTGGAATTTGAAGAAGGGAAAATTCATCATTTGTTTAAGATACTGCAGAATAAAATTAACACCTCTGGAATGGCGAATGTGACGAAGCTTAAGAAAGACTTGGAAATAGCGAAGAAAGAATTAGAAGAAGCTTTGAGGGAAAATTATGATCTGCATGAAACATTAGAGCATATCAACCAGGTCAATGCTGAAAAACAGGAGCAGCTGATGATTGAAAACGAGAAATTGAAGAATATGATAAAAGTGGTACAAGAAAGGAGGAGGCATAATTAATTTAAAGTAAGTTCTGGAGATTGACTTTTTAGACTTTTAATTAACAAGTTCTATTACTAGGGAGTTTAGGTTTGATGTAGAATGATTTAGACAGACTAAATCACTGAAAAACTTTTTAAGACTTTCACTAATTTAGTTTTGGAATATTTCAGAAATTTAGATCTTTATTTGAACCCAAAAGTTGAAGTTTTTTAAATTCTGTCTAAATATTGAATAATCCTGGGCAATTTTTAATTTCGGGCTAGTCTTAAGTCTTAAATTTTACCCTATCAGAAATAGTTCTAACCTTGACCGAGTCAAAATTTGTGTCAGAAATTCCTGGTTTCAAATCAACTCAACTCTAAAACTTTCTTCAAAAGTTCCCTTGCACGATTTGATCATTTTTCTGATCAAACTTTTGAAAAAACTTTTTTTGGATTTCTGAGTCATGAAGGCAATCTAGGAAAAAGTACGATATTTTTTATTTTTCTAGCTAAGCCTTGAAATCGGTAAATTTTTAGTCTGTACATCTAGTTTCAATGTTTCCCTGAAATAAAATAAGGAATATTATCCAAAAACAAGAAAAACTTAAAATTCTTTAAATTTTCAAAATGATCAAAGAAAAACTTAGAAGTATTTAGGAAAATTCTCAACTAATTTTAGTCTAAATCCAAAAAATTCCATATTTTTTTAGATAACAACTCAAAATATACTCCATTATAAACAAAACCACGTAATCATCAACAAAAAAAATTTTTTACAAGTCGTTATGACTTACCTTTATAGAGCTAAAACAACAATCATTGCAAAAATTTCAAAAAACCTGAAGAAAAAATTTGAAAATGTTTAGAAAATTATAACCGAAATATTAAAATAATTATGATTGGCCATATACAGGTTGAATTTTATTATAAATGTCAGTTTCAAGATCAACTTCAAGCACACTCGCAAATCATTACACAACAAACCCAAACTACGACTTGGATCTTGTATACAGTCTATCATTATTTGAAAAAGAGTCCGTAAAACAAAACTCAGATGAGACAGTGGAAACATTACCTAATAATATGAAAGTCTTGCCAAAACTTTGTTGTATCTGCTCTCAAGAAAATATTCTCAGCTCCTGTTCTAAACCTGGATGTGAAAACTCATTCCATTTGCACTGCATATCCTATTATTTCCCCGAACTAAAATACAAATCCCAGTGTCCCATCCACCAGTTCAAGCCTCTAAAAGACATCTCAAAGTTATTATATCTATCAAACGAGTGTAATCTCTCAACATCACTAGCAGGCCTCATAAAAACCGAAAAAGTAGGTAAAAAACAACAAGATCTAACAGGAAACCTATTCTGGTTTTGCATATCCCAGCAATACTTCCCTTACTTTTCAAGAGAAAAGCCTGAATTTTCAATGAAAAAATGTGAAAATCCAAGAGAAAGTCCAGAATCTTCGTGGATCAGCAAAAAAATTTCAAAAATATCAACAAAACTTGAAACCGTTACAACTTCCATCTCCTCTCAGCTAATTCCCCTGTTAAAACAAGTCAAAAACTGCTGTAAACGTCCAAAACCAGGTGAAAATCTATCAAACAGTTCAAAAATGCCTTTAAACCTTCAAGGAAAGTTTATCAGAAACTACGAAAAAATCAAAATAAACAGTTTCAAACACATTCTAAAAGACTACCATAATCACATCTCAGAAGAAAAAATAGTCTGCGCTGTTTGTGACGATGGAGATTCCGATGAAGGCAACCTGATCGTGATTTGCTCCAACTGTGAAGTCCCAGTTCACTGTTCATGCTACAACATTTCGAAATTGCCTGATCACGACTGGCTTTGCGACGCTTGCCGTTCGGAAAGTCCTTTCGCAGTCTGTTCACTGTGCCCTATTCGCGGAGGCGCTTTGAAACAAGACAAGTCTTCTAACTGGGTCCACGTCACTTGTGCCAGACACTTGCAAGGCTTGTCGTTGAAGTCATTTGTTTTCGATTCCAGCAAGATTGACTTAGAAAAATTTAAATTGAAATGTTTCAGCTGTGGAGGAAAGGCAGGGGCTTGTGTCCAGTGCAGTCATGGAAGATGTGCAACTGCTTTTCATGTTGAGTGTCGTAAAGACTTGCTTGAATTGGAAAACGGGTCAATGTTCTGGCTCTGTCCTAGTCATAAAGCCTCGAAACTCACTCGAAATGTGAAGCAAAATAAAGACTTTTCAGATGAGTTTAATTTGAAAATTGCGAATCTTTTGTTTAGGAAGAATTTTGGAGAAGTCAATCCACCGAAAATTAAAAAAGTGAAGAAAAGTGTGAATGTAGAAAGTATGAAAAAGAAAATTGTGATGGAAATCACTCAGGAATGCATCTTGATGAAGGTCTTCTTGAATAATAAACTGTTTAAAACTGTTAAGTATCTCCAGGATGAGGACAAAGGGAAGAACAAGTCTAAGCAAATCGACAACTTGCAGGATATGAAAAGTTTTAATGCTTTGCCTTTGAAGGTTAAGAGAAAGGATAAAGCAGCTGGAGTCGCTTTTATGAAATCTGTCAAAGGTGAAATGACTGTAAAATTTCAGGTTAGCGATGAGGTTTTAGAGAGTCCATGCAAGAAAAGGATGAAGGTTTAAATACAGTTTTGATCAAGGTGCTCGATTCAGTAGAATAAATTTAATTCAGGGCTTTTGGATTTTAAAGAAGTTCTTGATTTGGAGGATGAAGTGATTTTTACAGGATTTGTAGAAGGGTTTTAATTTAGGTAAGAATATTGGATTTTTTTGATTTTTGATATGGGACGAGGCTTGAGCATTAGGATTAGTTATGCGGACTTCTAGTAAAACTAAGTCAAATATTTTCTATTATAATAAATTAATACAAAATTCTGGTAAGATGAAATTTTAGGATGTCCTTCGGAACGTTGATGTTTATTATTCTAGAAGCATTTGTGCAATATTTCATTCGAAATATCAATTTAGACTAAAATTGTATTATCTTAAGAGAGATTTTACTAATTTTGGTATTTAAAATTACGATTTAAAAATTTTGGGCGTTCTTTTGAGAGAACTTTTACACTGAATAAAGGACGGTGAATGAAATTTTCAATAATTTCATTGTTTTTCTGGATGATTCTTCTTGATTTCAGAAGCTTTCCAGAGATTTTCTTGATTTTCTTTAATTCCTTTTCACATCTGCTAACCAAGGTATCCAGATTTTTGACAGGAGATGAAAACCTGCTGTCATTTCTAATAGATCTTCTGATTTTTATGCAAGAAACTGCTCTTCTGGTATCTATGGGTGGATTATTTTTCTTCATTGTTGAATTTGCACTGAAGTTATTGAAAGTATTCATTATAAAGTTTTCGAAACATCATGATATTCATTATTTCTTTCATAAGAAACTCATTAAACTAAGGTGATTATTTTTTGATAAGGCTTTTAATTTGTATGGAAATAGAAGGAAATATTATAAGTCTTTAAGATGATTTATTTATTAATAGAGTAAACCTTTTGGTGTTGTTTTAGGTTGACTTTAATGTTTCTCCAGTTTTTTTAGACCTGACTTTAAATAATAAATTAATAACCACTATGGTAAAATTTCTAAAGTGACTAAAATTTGTCTCTTAAAATGAGTTGAGTGGTTAAATGTAAAGAAAGGTTAAGAGGATAATTCACCAGAAAGAATTTTATATTTATTATAAATTACTTAAAGGATTCGATGATAGATAATTGAAAGTAAAAACTTTAGTTCATACCGAATGTTTTTATGTTAGTTCAATAATTCTCTGCATTTATTATATAAAGCATTAATCCATTTCTCAAATTTGATGTATTCTTTATTGATATCGTATTCTTGACGAAAATCAAATACTTTTGTATCAGCAAGATACCATCTGTTTATTTAAAGTAATAACATCGAAAGCTTGAAAATCCCTTTCACCTTGGCCAGAGTTTGAATTTCTTGAGATTATCTTATTATCCAACATTTTAGGTAAACATTTCTAATCATGAATATTGAAGTTGGTGAGACGAGTTTTCGCTGGGTTATTTTAACGCTTTACAGTTTAAGCCTTGGCTGTAATGCGATGATGTGGATCTCAGTCTCACCTATATTGTCAGTTGTATCAAAAGTAATCTCTAAAAAGACTTACGATGTTGCTGATATATGGGTTGAAATGTGCTCACTAGTCTACATGATTATTTATGTTCCAATAGTTTTCCCATCAAACTACATCCTTGATAAGCTAGGTCTGCGAACAGGAGTAACTAAAATCTAGATAATGATCGGAATTCTTCTAACAACAGCCGGATCATGGGTGCGTCTAGGTGCATTAGACAGTTTCTGGTACATCCTAGTAGGCAACACGCTAGCAGCGATAGGTCAGCCATTTCTTTTAAACTCTCCAGCAAAGTTAGCAGCGACCTGGTTCCGTCCAGAGATGGTAAAATCTCCTTAGCGAACAATGGCAACAACAGTAGGAACAATGTCAAACCCTCTAGGTGTAGCAATCGGCTTCGTATTACCGGCAATAATCGTAACATCTTCTAAAAGCAAATCAGAAATCGTTCTTCTAATGTTAATCGAGGCGATAATCTGTTCAATAATCTGCCTATTCTGTTTTTTCCTATTCAAAAACAAGCCAAAAAATCCTCCAAGTATTTCAGCTTCAGAAGAACGAGAAGATTTCTGGGATTCCTTGAAAGAAAGTATGAAAAACAAGAGTTTTTTATGTCTTTTGCTGGCATTTTCAATGGTTCAAGGTGCTTTGAACGCTCTTGCAACATTAATCGACCTAATAAGTCGTCCATACGGTTTCTCTTCATTCGACAACAGCGTTTTTGGTGGCTTGCTGATCATCTGTGGCCTTGTGGGCGCAGGTGTTGTTGGTGCGATAGTGACAGTGACGCATAAGTACAAGTTAACTTTGATTATCAACTGTTTGATCACTTTAGCAACTTTTATCGTTTTTGTTTTCACTTTGAACTTCAAGTCTATGATCATTTCGAGCATCGCTGTTGGACTTGTTGGACTTACTCTTACACCAACTCTTCCGATTTCTTATGAATATGGAATTGAAATCACTTTTCCTGTTGGAGAAGCTATGACTGGAGGACTTCTTAATTCTGGAGGACAACTTGTTGGAATTGCGGAAGTTGGATTAGCTTATCTTTTGGCCAACTCACCGGTTGTTATTTGTCTTATTTGTGCTGCGGGCATTGGAGTTGCTGCCGGGGCTGTTTTGGTTAGTAAGGAAGATTTGAGGAGAATTGGAATTGATAAGAATCAGGATAGGATGATTTCTTTGAAGGATCCTAATTAGCTATTTTTTTAACTTTAAGATGGTTCCACGTTTTCGCTTTTCTGGGTGTTTTGGCTTTTCGGGTGTCGGGGAAGGGTCATCATTACTATAATTTTTCGCTTGAATAAGTTGTTCACAAAGTGTCTGAAACGTAACCTTCATTTCTTCAAGTTCATTCCTCACCTTATTCCTTTCACTTTCAACTTTTCCCAAGCTACTCTTCAACTCATTAATCAAAACCGCAAACTTCTGTTTCTTTTGTACAACCACATCAAAAATATATTTCCCTGCCTACATCTCACTTCTTTTTTTCAGCGCATTAACATTATGTGCCACATTTAAAATAGCTTCCTTGATTTCCCTCATTTCCTTCTCCTTCTGAAACTTGGTTTTCGAGACATCAAAATAAGTAATATCATGTTCGCGATTTAAAGTCTGTTTACGACTTAAAACCAAATGTTTTTCTTCCTTTATCACTTCAAACTTCTCACTTTCCTCATTTTTCACTTCAAAAAACTTAGTCCGTTGTTTGAAAAACTTGCGATGAGCATCTTCTTTTTCTTTATTTTTCGTAGAAATCTGACTGAATACCTTCTCAATATGTTCATCACTAATGATAAGTCTTTCAATTTCATGTAAAATCTTAGGAGACATGCTGGTTTTAAAAGCTTTTTGATTACGAAGAAGGCATTTATTGATGCTATTCACGTATTTCAAGTTGATACTATTGAACTCCAAAGAAAAAAACTGAATATTCTTACATCTGCTGACAACTGCGAGGAGGTCATGTCCGATTTCTTCTTTAAGTGAGTTGCAGTTCAAATTGATACTTCTAATTGACGAGTTCTTATAAAGTAATTCAATGAGATACTGTCCTCCAGGGTTTTTTATCAGATTAGAAGCCAAGTCCAAGCTTTGCAGTCCTGAGTTCTTTTTAACTGCTTCAGTCAGTGCCTTGACTCCAGAATCACAGAGATAATTATTGCAAAGATTTAAACTTTTCAAAGTAAAATTCTTGACAAGTCCACCTGCCATTCTCGCAACTCCTTCTTCAGTCAAGTTGCAGCAGGTGAGGTTGAGACTTTGAATCATTGTGTTTTTTTCAAGGCATCTGCTGAGGTAGTCGCCAGTCTTGCACCCTAAAGGATTACTGCTAAGGTTCAAGTCAGTCACACTTAAATTAGTCTCAAGTCCGAAAAGCACCTTTTCAGCGGCTTCATCGTCAAAGTCACATCGACTCAGGTCGAGTTTGCTGATATGACAACCGCCTTCGTATTTTCCTAGAAGATAATTGCAGAAAAATTCACTGCCTTTAGAAATTCCTGGATTTCCTGAAAGGATCAGTTCTTTTAGCTTGCATTTACTGAGACTACTGCAAAGAGTTTGCATTGACTTTCCGTCTAAACTGTTAAATGAAAGGTTTAGTGACAGTAGTGAAGAGTTGAAAGAAAGTCCTAAGGAAATGTATTCAAGTCCTTCTTTTCCAATACAGGACCCTGAAATGTTTAGGAAGGTTAAAGTCAGGGTTCGGTAAAGGTAGTTGCTTAAAGCGTGACTTCCTTTTAAGCCAATTCGATTTTTATTCATTCGGTCTTTTGAACTCAGGTCTAAACTTATTAAAGCCTGGTTGTTTAAAAGCTTTTTAAAGAACTTTGAAGCGCCTTCAGGGGAAAGATTGTTTCCACTTAAGTCCAGGTGGATTATTGTCAGGTTGTTTCGAAGCATTTTACCGAAATACTCACAACCTTCATCGGATAAGTTGTTGTTTGAGAGAATTACTTGAAAATAATGAGGGTTTTTTTTTAATACTTCTGAAATTACTTGAGCTGAATGCTTTCCTAGACCAGAACCGTTTAAGTCAATAACGCGACCTTGAACAGAGTTTAAAAAATTGATGATGAATTTTTGTTCTTGGTCTTTTGAGCTGGTTATGCTGAGATCTTTGCATTTTGCTTTGTATACACTTTGGGCTTCTAGAGGACTGAAGCCTTGAACGAGACTTGACTGTGATCTGAGAGTGAAACTTGGAAGTAAAGGCAAAGATTTTAACTCCTTTGAACTCTTTGTCAAGGTGTTGTGTTTTAACTGGAAAAGACTTGCCTTACTGGAGAATTTTGGACTAAGTGAGATTTTCATTGTTTAGATTTATTAATACCGAAGCTCAAAACCTATTAAACCTTCAGATGTTACACGATTGAGTTCCTTCCCGCTTTCATTTCATCAACTCGTTTAAAAGCGATTTCAAAAGCTTTTATAATATTTTTTACATTTGAACCATCGAGGTTGTCATGCACCTGCACAGAATCTTCCAGTTCTTTGAAGCCGATGTACCGAAAGAACTGAAGACCAGAAGGGTACTTCCCGATTAAACTTTTGAATTTTGAGTCATTTTTTTTAATGACTCTGAATTTACTATCAGAGAAATTATCACTGATGTCTGTCAGAATAGTTTGAATGTACTCAACCGACTCACTCACTTCGCCATTTCCTTTCTTGATTTCTTCATAAAATAACTTAAACCTGTCAATTACAACAGGTAAAGGCATCGTTCCCCAGAAGTCCCCCAGTTCAGCTGGGGATAAAGAATGTCTTCGAGGGTTAAGCGTTACTCCTCGGGTGTTAATTGACAGTCTTTTTAGACCTGGTTTGCTTGTTGGGTTGTGAATCGAGGATCTTTCAAAGGCCTTGGATAGAGTCCCTGGCATTGAACTGGCTAAGACGCTTTTGTTGCTGATTTTAGACTGACTTGCGATGCATCCCATAGTTAATTATAAGATGGTTGATTAATGCGATATTCAGTCGTTACTTGAGGATTTGAGGATAAAATTTAGGTGAATAGATAATAATGGAATTTTTTACTTTTTTGGTTGTTTATAGTTCTGTCGCGTGGCTCTTGTTTAAAATGCCGAACTTGTTTCATTGTCCTGTCGCTGCTAATGAACTTCATAAGAAACACTTCTTGATTATATCTCATCGAGGAGGGAGTGGCGAACACCCTGAAAATACTTTAAAGGCTTTTAAAAGTACGGCTTGGGCTGATGTCTTGGAACTTGATGTTGTTTTTTCAGCTGATAAGCAAATCGTTGTCAGTCATGATGATTGCATTGAGAGACTCTGTGGAAAGAAAGAATTTATTTCGAAAATGAAGTTTCAAGATTTGCCTAAATATAAGAAAGAGTTTTTTAGTCATTTTTTAGAAGAAAATTTTAGATCGGATGAAAGTGGAAGATTTTGTCTCTTAGAAGATGTTTTTAAAGAATGCCCTGATTCTATCATCTGTGTTGACTTGAAGACTCCAAGTGATGAAGCAATTCAAGTCATGGCTAAACTCATTGAGAAGTATAATAGAAGCAAATTGACTGTAAAAATAAATAGATATTCGGGACTAATGACTTTAAAGCCAATAAGAAAATCAAGGAACTTGGGATAGGGACTATGAAGTTTATGACAATGGGAAAAATCATTTTTATATATCTGGCTTACTTGCTTGGCTTTATTACCTTGATAAGCATCAATGAAGATATAATAGCATTGCCTATAATGACTGAAACTTTCAAAAAACTTAAAATTGAAGAAATGGGAAAATTTCGAGCTATGATTTAGTAGTTTATATATAGTACTTTGATTGTTCAGTTTTTTTTCTTTGTTGCTGGTCCTCTAAATAAATATTTGGCCAAGAGAGGAGTTTCTGTATTTTACTGGACCTTGAATCATGAATTTGAAGTTGATTTGGCAATATCAGTAATCGATAATAAGCGAAATTGTGCTGGAATCATAACAGATTATCCCACAAAAATGAGGAATTATCTTAGTAACTCCAAAATTAATAAGTAGAAATTAGATTGATTAGAATATAAACATGATTATAATAAATATTATGATATTTCAATCACAAATCTAATTTTCAGGTAAAAGATTTAAGTTCATTATTTATTAAAGAATCTATCTTGCTTTTAAAAATGATAGAAAATTGTATGAAAAGACTAGATAACTCCATTTGCATATTAACTTAAGGCCTAAGTCAAATTTAACTTACAAAGTAGCAAGTATTTAACTTATCTCAATCTCTTGTATGAACTATTATGTGAGAAATAAAACTATAGTCCAAGAAAAATTCCTAAATTTTTATTTCACTGCTTTTGGTCTTGTGATTTGAGCAAACTAATTTGATTTTAAATAATATTTTCATTCTATATCGTCCACTAATTATTTTTTAAAGCTCATGCACCTAACTCAATACTCTATTTTGCCTGACTGAATTGAAACATCTTGCATGTTTTCGATATTTTATATAAATTATCGGCACTTATTCTTTATACTTTATTTATGATATTGTTTTTAAATTACGGTTATAGGGATTAATGCTTAATGTGATCAATATTCAAAAATATTATAATAAGGTTTTGGCCACTTTTCTAAAAAGAATCAATATGAAGTCAATATTAATTTAAATAATATATATTTTTTGAGATTACAGTTTATTTCAAATTATTAGGTAAATTGAATTAAATGATGTTGATAATCTAGGGTAATTTTATGATCCATTCATTTCTGCTACCTTGATGAATTTACTATTTTTTGGATCTGATGAGATAAGGCTATTATTATATTTTATACTCATGTGCCAGTTTTCAAGTTCTGTATGAGAATTAGCTTTTATAAGTAAATCTTAGGATTGCTATTTAATGTTTAATCAGATAAATTTATAGTGACTTTTCTCGATTCTTTATTATTTTTATTTTAGTTAATCTAAGGTAAATTGAAAGATAAAAGTTGTTCTTAAGAATATTCATCTGTCAATTAAATGGAAAAATATGAGTTTATAAAGTTATCTATTTTCAAATACTTTGATTCTTGAAAGAAAATTTGGTTTCTTGAGACATAAACATAAATATTTACTTTGTTTCAACCAACAACAAATAAATTCATCTTCAAATCAGAATAAGAAAAAAATAAATCTTTACCTTAGAATTTAATTTTTTACTTATATGGAACAAGATCTTTCAGAACTTATTGCGCGCAAAGAAAAAGAACTTCAGGACATCTCAAAACTAAGACTTATCCAACTTGAAGATCAAATCAAGCAGAAAACTCAGCACATTGATTCATTGACTGAAAAACTGAGAACTATTCAGGAAGATTTCAACTATAATGTAAAGTTAATTGATGATCGGGATGCAGAATTACATGAGCTCGAGTCAAAATATGTAGCCCTTCAAAAAACTCAAAAACAAAAAGACTGCGAAATAAGCGAGTTGCGCGGACTAGTTGCAGCTACCGAACAAAGAATTAAGCAGGAGTCAAACAAAATCAAGTCACAAGAGCGAGTCTTGGCTGATTCAAGGGACCAATTAAGAGAAGAACTAACTGATTTAAAATGGAAAAAAGAAGAAGAAGCTCGTAAGTTTAGTAAAATCATAGATGACCTTGAAAAGCAACAAAACCGGTTGATTCGAAGCAGGGAACAAGAAATCAACGAGTTAAAGCAAGTCCTGACCCTAAAGCACGAGCAAGTCTTAAGCGATCTTCAACAAAGACATTCATCCGAACTAAACTCCCTTCTTCAAGACCTTCAAGAAAAAGACTCAAAAATCCAAATCCTCTCAAAAGACCGCAAAGACCTCCAAGACAAGCTCCAAAAAATAATAGAAGAAGACCTAGTATCCCGTCTAGAACAAGAGCATTTCGAGCAAATTCGTGAAAAAACTTTAATAATCTCTGAAAAAGACATTCAAATCAACAAACTCATCGACCACTCTAATCACCTTGCCCAACAAATGGAAACCATCAAGTCACAACAAGAGTCAGAAGCCGACTTCTGGGAAAACCAAAAAGATTTCTACGAAAAAGAACTGACCAAACTAAAAAACGCCTCAAAAGAAGAGGTTAACTTTTTAAGAGAAAGTCATGAAATCCAAGTCCAAAGACTTAACTCAACTTTCACTTCACAGATCAACAGACTCCAACAACGACTCGCTCAAGCCGAGGAAGACTCAGAAAAAAACTACCTCCAGACCCTTCAAATGAGGGAAAAATTTTTAAACATAGAAAAAAAGTCCTTTAGTGAAGTCTCGAAAGTTGAGAGCCAATATCAAAAAGACCTGGAAATCGCTGAAGAAAACTTAAAAAATCTTCGACAGGACCTTCTTGCAAAGGACTCTGAAATCAGAACCTTGCAAGAAAATCTTGGCTCTTGGAAAGCTCGAAGTGACCAGTTTTTAGAAGAGGGAAAAAAACTTAGAGTTCAGATTCAAGAATATGAAATCGAAGTCTCTTCTCTTAAAAATGAAATACAGGCTTTTAAAGAAATGAAAAATTTTCAAAAGGATCAAATGGTTCAGAGTTTGAAGGAAGAATATGAGAAAAAGTTGAGGGAAGTCGCGGGTGTTAAAAAGAATGAAAATTGGAAAAATGAGGAGTTTCCGAAAATATGGTCGGAAGATTTGGGACCTGCTAGTTCTATCAAGTCTTCTAATCAGGAGTTGTTGGCGGAAAATGAAGAGTTGAAGAGAATTATTGAAGAAATGAGAGCTGAAATTGAGTTTATTAACAATCAGGGAGTTGAAGATATTGGTGAAGTTCAGAGGTTGAGGGAAAATGTTGCAAAATTGAGGAATGAAATAATTAAAATTACTACTGAAAGAGACCAGCTGCTTGATATTAGCTCTGAACTTAAGGCTGAACTGAGAATGCTTGGGTATAATAAAAGTGTGCAGGTTGTTCAGCCTCCTATCGTAGAACAAATAGAAGAAATGCAGGAAGGTCTTCGGATGATTGACGACCCAATAAAAAGCCTTCCAAAATACGACGATTTCGAAGAAATCATGAACTCCGAGCCAGTAAAAGAAGAAAAAAGGTTCCAAAAAGCCAACAGCAACCGAGAAACAGCCTCTCAAAAAGAAGTACATTCCCGAATCCGAGCAAATTTAAAAAAGACAAAAAAGCCATCAGTTCGAAACTATAACATAAAAGAATAACAAAAACTTCTTATAATCAAATCCTAATTCCCTTATAACCCTCTTAAAAAACGCATATAATGGGAGAATACGAGAAATCCCTCTCATCGATCACAATAACCAAAGCTCACGCAACAGTTGAAGAAGACTTAAAGCGTCACCTGCCTCCATGGGAGTTTTCAAACGGATCTCAAAAGTGCTACCTTCTCTTTCTTTACTCTCTAATCTGCCTTCCAGTGGTAGTTCTTCTCTTTGTCGTGATTGGAGGCTACGTGATTTATGTGCGATTTTACATTTACTACCTGGTTTTCGACTCAGATGACTCACCTGAAATGTATTATTGGCATAGTGACAGTGAAAAAAGACATGCACGCATTAGAGGAACTGTTTATCTTTGCATTGAAACAATTTCTATTATTTTGCTGCTTGTCAGTCATTTTCGTGCCATGTTCACCGACCCTGGCAGTATTCCGGCCTCTGCGCCTTGGGAAGTTCCTTCTGATGGAAGCTCTGAGTCTGGATCTGATAAGAGAATGGCTGAAAAGTCAAAACGGGGACTCACTCGATCTTGCAATCATTGTAAAAAGAAGAAACCTGATAGGACACATCATTGTAGGCAGTGCAATAGATGTAATTTGAAAATGGATCATCATTGCAATTGGATTGCGAATTGTGTTGGGTACTACAATTATAAGTTTTTCTTTTTGATTGTGTTTTATGGAAGTATTGCTTTGGGGTTGTTTATTGGGACTTTTTGGGAATGTGTTGTTGTTACTTTAAATGATGATGAAAATAGCACTTTTCACTGCTTTTTTATTGTGGTGTCTTATTCACTTATTTCTTTACTTGGTTTCGCTGTAATTGGTTTCTGCATTTTTCATATTTGGTTAATCTATAACAATTTTACAACAATCGAATACTGTGAGAAAAAAAGAAAAAACGCACCTGGATATGATTCTTCTCCTTTCGCTGCTGACACTGTATATGAGAACTTCAAAGAATCCCTCGGAAAAAATCCTCTTTTCTGGTTAATTCCTCTTAATTACAGAGAAGAAGGAGGAGGATTATATTACAGGTAGTAATTAATTTGCATTAGTTATAAAAATGTCAATTTTTCAGCAAGGACTCGATATGTTTAAATCAGCAGCGAAGCATATCAAAGAAATCGAAGACGAACCCATTCCAGAATCCATCGAAAGTTCAATGGAACAGAAACCCCTTCCAAGCAAGTTAACCACAATCGACCAAATAAAAGCGCAAGCCCGGGAAAAGGCAGACAAGGAACTGTCTGAAAGAAACAACACCCAGGTGTTACTAGACAAGTTCAAAAGATTTTTAAGTAAAGAAAAGCGAAGCAAGTTCATGATGCTCTGTGAAAAGGAAGACAGCGGGAAGGTCAACTTTGTTTCAATGATGGCCTTCAGCAGGGTGCTTAAAAACATGGGATTTCGACTCTTGTTCGATGAGGTCAAGTCTTTGATCAGTACTCTTAATGTTTATGACTCTAACAAAGACAGGGTTTTTTATTTCAAGGTCATTGGAGCCACTTTTCGCAAGTTGTATCGAAGGGATCCTTATGTCTTGCCTCCGAAACCTAGTCAGTTGCAGGCTGTTGTTGCTATTCAGAGATTTATTAAATTGAAGAAGCAGAGGAAAATGCAGAAAGTTGCGTTGAAGAAAGAAAATATTACTCCCAAAGAGATTCTTAATGGACTTGCACAGAGGATTCATAAGTCTGGAAAACCCTTGTTGAGAACTTTTGAAGAAATTGATAAGGATCATAGTGGGTTTATTGAAATGGCGGAATTAGATCAACTTTTCCAGTCATACGGTGTCCTGCTATCTCAAGAGCACCTAGGGCTCGTCTTCAAGCTAATCGATGCCGAGAACCTAGAAAAGATAAGTTATCGAAACCTTTTAAAATCCGTTGAAAATTTCATTCCAACCTCAGAAGACATCCTCTCAACAATTGCGATCACAAACGACGAAAAAGAAAAAGCAATCCAGTCAATAATCTCATCAATAAAACTCCTTTTCAAAGAAAGTAAAATGACATCCGAGTCGACTTACAAGTTATTCGACAAAGACAACAAAGGAAAAATTGACTTCGACACCTTCATAGCAGTGATCTCAAGAATAACAAATGGTTTCACTCAATTCGAGATCAGACAAGTTTTTACTTTCATAGACACCTCAAAAGACGGGTTCATTTCTCGAATTGAATTCAATAGAGTCTTCTTTGACTTATTCGAAACCCCTGCCGAGATCTTGAAACGCAAGGAAGAAGAAGCAAAGAAAAAAATCGAAGAAGAAATCAAAGCGAAATGGGAAAAACAACGAAATGAAATAAATGAAATCAGTGAAAATGCGAAAGTTTCTGAAAAACCTTCTGATGCCAAACCTACAATTTTAGATGAAATCAAGCAAAAACAAGCAGAAATCGAAGAAAAACAGCAAAAAGAAGCTCTTAGAAAAATTGATGAAAAATACGCACAAATGGAAGACAAGAAAAAGAAAGAAAAAGAACTGGAAGAGAAAAGAAAAAAAGAAATCGAAGAAAAGTCAAAACTTGAAGCAGAAAAAAAAAAGAAACAAGAAGAAGATAAGAAAAAACGCGAATCTGATGAAAAAAATGCAAAAAAGAAAATAGGAAATTTTTTCAATAATATCGGAAAACCCAAGGAAGAGTTGAAATCAGCTGCAAAGAGATCAGGATCGGTTAGCAACTCAAGTCGTTCAAACCTGAGAAAGAGAGAAACGACGAAAAAGACTTTAGAAGAAAAAGCTTCTAAGGTGCTTAGTTTGCCGTCAGAGAGCCAAGCGGTTTTAAAACATCAGCAAAAAGAACTGTGTGAAATGATGAAGCAGGAATATATTTATCCTCTTTTGAGTCGAGTGGTGACACATGGAGACTCGATACTTCTAGCTCGAGAAGGTCAACGTCTTTTTGAGACGCGGGCAGTAGTGAAACACGTTTTTAAATGGAAGAAAGACTGGAGCCAAGATGTCATCAACCCCCTTCCACGGTCGCTGTGGCTCTCAGGGGAGCTGGGCAGAGTAGGCTTCATGGACGACCAAGGCTACCTAAACCAGCTAGACCTCCTCTCCGGCAGTGCTTTTCCAGTCCTACACCTAGGCACAAAGCCTCCATTCCAAAGAACCCCATTACTAGCATCAGCGTGCGACAGCCAATCAAGTCGTCTTTACCTTCTAAACAAACAATGGGTTCTAGAAGTCTGGGACCTTCACCAAAACACGACATCAGCCTTAAAACGAATAAAAATCCTCAGCAAGCTCATCGGTGACGACTTCGTCGAAAAATTCTACAAAAATCGTTTCCGAAACGTTTTCCCAAAACTCTTATCAATAACCCATTCCGGTAAAATAATCATAAACGCTTCCTGCGCAGATGGTTTTCTTTACTTTTTCGAGCCGATTTCCCTTGCCCTATTATTCCGATTAAGGCTTACTCTAAGTGAACTAAGAATGCCGGAGCCAGTTTTAAGAGCTTTTGAAGAATTCAGTTATTTTATTCGAGAATGCAACAAACTCGGCATTAGTCAAGCTCGGGTCTTTGAGCTTCTTGACAGGAATGGCGATGGGCGGCTTTCATTTGAAGAGTTCAAAGAAGCTGTGAGGACGAATCGACTGCCAATCAGTGAGAATCAGATCCGCGCGATGTTCAAGGTCATGGACGTTGACCTGACAGGAGCCATTTCAATTGACGAGTTCTGGGCAGGACTTTATATCAGGGACTCTGAAGTCCTGGAAAGCGAAAAAACTGTCAGGGACTCGATTCAGTTGCCTGAATGGGTCAGCAATGTCAATGCGAATGAAAGGGCAAAGGACTGCATGTATAAACTTTACAGAGCTATTCAGTCTAGAAACCTTTCACCGAGCGACTTGTTTAATTCGATGGACTTGGACAGAAGTGGCTCGATAAGTCGTTCAGAGTTTTCAAAAGGAATCTTGTCACTGCTTGCACCTTTGATTACACTTTCAGACTGTGAACTTCTCCTGCAAATAGCAGATAGAGACAACAGTGGTTCTATCAACCACAAAGAATTTTCTCAGTTTTTAAACCTCTCAAAGTTACCCCCGGGTAAGATGAAAGAAGTAAATAGTTCAAACCTGCCAAGGTCTAGTCTAAAATACGTGATTCATAAATGTATTGAATTAGGAATCGACTTTTATAAAATCTGCAGGGATCATGATAAGTCGAAAACAGGGACTCTTGCGAAAGATGTGATTTCCTCGATTCTTCTTTCATTGCCTGTGGGACTTACGCTTTTAGACTTGAAGATAATCACAGAGAGAGACTTTCAGCTTTCGTCAAGTGGATGGGTTGACTACCAGGAGCTGTTTGACCGTGAAGAGTACGTTCATCTTATTAAACAAAATAAAAGACCTGGAATTTCTTTTGAAATTCCAGCTGTTCAGGAAGAAGCTGCTATTGTTGAGGATTTTGAGTTTATTGAAGACTTGGGACTTGTGGCTTTTTCTACGAATAACCCTGTTTCTAGCATGATTTATCTGAAAAGTACGAAAGGGTATCTTGTGGGAAGATGTGTTGGACACTTTGGAGATTGTCCTCCTGTCCTTTTGTATGTTAGAAATGCAAATGCTTTGGTTAGTGCCGAAAGAAGGGACTTTAAGTCGCAGGCGCTTCCGGCTTTACCACCTTGCCAGATTGTGTTGTGGAACCTGCAGAAAGACTTGGTTAATAAGTTTTCATTGCACCCGCCTTGGACTTTGAAACCTTATGTTTCGATCATGGCACATGAAACAGGGATTATTGACTTGTCTTACCTCCCGGTAAGTCAGTTGATGGTTTCGGTGGACAACAGCGGCCTAATAAAACTATGGAACCCAACAGGCCGTCCTTATCCCTTAACCGAAACTCACAACTTGCCAATCGCAAATGAAAAGCCAGGCAAATACATTCCACTAAAGCCTCAATTCACGACTTCCAACTCGATTTTAGCTTATGTCGGAAGTATCGCTAACAAAGAAGCTCCCTGTTTCCGTATAATTTCTCATTCATTTGAAAAAAATGAGTGGCTGATCTGTTTGAATCTAATTCCAAGTAGTTCAAAAAGCATCTGCGGGAACATTCAAGCTTGGGGCTTCAAAAGAATGGCTTTGTCTATTCCTGCCAAACAACATGACTGGGAAGTCCCCAGATCGATTCAAGAAAGTCTTTTCAATCTTTTCCAAGTTCAAAGAACTCGACAACTCACTGAATACCGAGCGGCCTTGGCCGCGAGACTCGAAAAAAGCTTAAACAACTCGAAAGTAATAAAATCATTTGAAAAAGAAATAAAAATCGCTATTGTCAGAAGCTTGATCTTTGAAGCAAATTATGAAAATATCATAAAAATTATAGCTGTGTTGCCAGAAAGACTTAAAAAAGGAAAAGTTTCTCCTGAAGAGTTTTATAATTATTTGGTGAAATATGCAGGATTTTTAAATGTACCGTTTTTAGAGTTTTTCAGGATTTTACAAGAAACTGCTGATAGTCTGGCAACTGCTCCTGAAGAGACAGTAAAGAAACAAGTGGGTCTTTTAACGATAATCAAAATGATAGAAGAAAAGAAAAATCCTGAAGTAGAAAAAATCATTTCTCCCAGCAAGTCTTCAGCTTTGATAACCTCCATCAAATCCGAGAAAAAAGCACATGAACACCTCTTCGAAACTCCTTCAAAAGACCTGGAACAGGAGCTTTTCGAGTTCCTTGCATTGAGACTGATGCAAAAAAAGGTTTCAATCGCTCAGTTATTTGAAGATATTGACAAAGACCAAGACGGGCTAATCAGCACTGAAGAGTTTTCAGTCTTTTTACAGAAACTTGGATACAGTTTAAGAAGAAATGAAGTGAAAAGCATTATGAAGTGCATTGATTACAACGCTGATAACTCCATCAGCTTCAAAGAACTTGACTTGAAACTCAAGGCTTTTGGATATAATGAAGAATGGCAACCGGCTTTTTACTCTCATGAATGGGAAGACTTGAGTCTTGTAGCGTTTTTTAAAGGCTTTCAGAAAAAAAATGAATTTAGAAGCTTTTTAGAGTTTCTTAGGCATTTTGATTACAATAAAGATGGAAATTTGACTTTTTTTGAATTGTTTAGCGCTTTTGCTTCTGTTGATCGATTTGATGCTGAACGGCTTATGAATGTTGTGATTGTTTCTGGAAAAGGATCTGCTTCGGTTAATGATGTTGTTAAGGCTCTTACAAATTTGGAAAGGGAACTACCGAAAAATTTGAAGAGTCAAATTGATTATAAGGTTATGGAAAATTGTATGAAAAGTTGGAATTCTTTAGAAGGGTTGAGGAAAACTGTTGAAAATATTGTGATTTACTCCCTTTCATTGAACTGTAGAAGTCGTCGAGGTCTGGAACTACTGAGTCGCCAATACCGTCTAAATGAAGGTCTTTCATTATTAGCATCGGGAACTATCCGTTTTCAAGAACAGTTAGATCGTTTATTATCCTCAAGTCTGTCCCGGTTATCAAGCCAAATCTTTGATGCTCTAATAAACAAGGAATATAATGTGCTTCCCAATACTTTTCAACTAGACCCGATTCATCCCCCAAAGGTTGATCCAGCAGACTTTAAAGTAAACTGGGACTCTGAGATTCCAGAGTCAGTATCATGCAAAA
This sequence comes from Stentor roeselii, assembly GCA_006503475.1. NCBI lineage: Eukaryota > Ciliophora > Heterotrichea > Heterotrichida > Stentoridae > Stentor > Stentor roeselii. Next base: position 83,359 of record RSEH01000020.1, on the reverse strand, counting down.
AGTACTTAGGCAGCCTTCTACCAGACCACCGAAACCTACGAATATCCGTTTACGATCCAGAAAGTCTAAAACATGTCTCAAGAGATGGTTCAAGTCTCTACACCCACATAATAAAAGAGATGGGTCTTCACATGGCTCTTCAAGAAAAGTCCCGCGAAGTATCAAAGCTGATCGGTTACCACGAGAAGTATCTTGGCCTGGACAAAACAATTTTCGCTCTTTACTCTGAAGCAGAAGGAGTCCCCTTATCTTCCTTAATCCAGAAAAACGGAGGTCTTCTAAAAATTCCTCTTCTTTACAACACAAAAGTGAGTGTTTTCCTGCTGAAATACTGGGGAAGAAAAGTATTGACACTTCTGAATTCCTTTCAAAGTTACTCGATTTCTCTTCGAATTTGCTCTCCTGATAGGATTTGTCTTAGTTCGAATGGAAGTGAAGTATTTTTAGATAGTCTCTCTGGATGTGCGGCGCTTGACTCTAATGGAAAAATTGTTTCTGCACCTGACTTGCAGATGTGTGTTAATGGAAACATTGTGCAGAACCCTTATGTTGCTCCTGAGTTTTATATGGAAAACTCTCAGACGTCTGCTTGTGATGTCTGGAGCTTTGGAGTACTTATGTTTCATCTTTTGTTCGGTACCCCGCCCATCGCATATCTAGAAAAATACCAAGACTGGAAAAAGCGTAAGTTTTTAAAAGAATCTCAAGACCCAAAAGTTCTTCCATCAGCTAGTTTTCCATTCAACATCTTCGAAAAATACGAGATAATTGCAGGACAAGCCAACAACACCCAGATGCACGTCTTACACATCTTAAGATCCCTAAAAACCAGTAGTTTTTCAGGAATGGTTTATGAATCTCCATTAAAATCCGAAATCGACGAAATCGAATCAACATTAAAATCTTTAAAAGACTCAAAAAACACTAAAACCAACTCTTTAAACGACATCGGCAAAACACTCGACGCTCTTTTCTTATGTCTCCAGGTAGACCCCAAGAAAAGACCAACAGTTCGAGGATTATTAAATTCTCCAGCCTTCACCCTGAGCAAGTACGAGGAAAAACAAGCGAAAAGTTTCGCATCTCTGATCTTCGAGCATAGAAACCCAGAAATAGTCATAACTCAAGAGATCTCAAAACCACTTTTAGCAATTTTCAAAGACCCTCAAATGGAAAAGTCTGAAGAAGTTGTCCAGATCATTGAAAAACTTGGTTCTGCACTTCTTGACTTCGGAGATGAAGTGATCCAAAAGGCCTCTTCCGCGATTTTTGACACGAATTTGACGGGTAAAGAAAAAGACCTGTTATCTAAAAAAAACACTTCATCACCTATCAGTGAGTTAGCAAGTCAGTGCATTAAAGATGAAGTTTTCTCTACTCTTTGCTTTTTATCTCTTTTTTACTTTTCACTCGGGGATAATTCAGTGTTGCTGATGTTTTCAAATCTGATGAAGTACCTTTTGTTTCATTTAAATGCAGTTGAATCGGGTCTGAGCACTTTAGTCGGGGTACTTGTCGAGACCCTTCTCAAGCTTTTTATGGGTGAAGACACTTGCCTTGCGAGTAAAGAGTTTAACCCGAAGTATATTTTGAAAGCTTCGAAGTGGACTCCTGAACTTTATGAAATCATGGCGCCTGTTTATCGACTCAGTATCTCTGAAAGTGGCCATGGCCAGCATAATTGTCCTATTATTAAAGAATTTTTAAGCAAAAATCGATCGGCTGAGTATTATTCTGAACTCATGATGATTGCTGAAAATTTTAACCTTATACTTAAAAGTGAAAGTACTACTGTTGCGAAAAGAAATGCTTTGAGACATCTTAAAAGTATGCTTCAGACACGAAATGAATTTAAAACTTTGGCTGCTCTTGATTTTAGATTACCACAGTTTGTGGTGCATTGCTTGCAGGACTCGGATTTTAAAGTTAGACTTGAAGCTGTAGAGATTTTTTTGTTTATTACTCAGGGATGTGTCCAACCCGTCCTCCCCCAGCTTCCAGGAGTAACCAAAGACTACCGATCATTAGGAATAATAAACTTTTTCTCCATCGCAAAGAAAGAAACCCACGAAACAACAAAAAACTTCGAAAAATACGCGACAATGAACAATTCAGTTCCATTATCCCTTCAGATGTTATCAGGATGTTTCGAGAGTCCAATGTTTATCTTTCCCGTTGTCCGTCTAATAAAGTTCAAGTCAGAGCCTTACGAGACAAAAGAAGCGGCTGTGCGAATATTAACAAGTGTTTTATCAGGAAATGAAAAATGCCAGTTGTCGTGTTTATCGCCGATCACTGACACTGTCTCCACCCTTTGCAAGTGTCTGGTTGTCTCGACTAAAACGGCTGATAAAAAAAGTGGAAAAACTTTAGCAACTGTTTTGAAAGTCTTACTTTCTGAATTGCTTGTTAATGCAAGGAATTATATTTTAAGTGCTTTTAAAAATACTCCTGGAGCGGAAGCGTTGCTGAAGGAACAGGGGATTGTTTTACCTGAAAGGGTTACACTTCAAACACTTGCTGGGTTTAAAGGATCGCCTGTACCTGATGCTAATATTTCATTTTTGGTTCAGAATTTGAAGAATTGGCTCGTTCATGAAAAATCACCCGCGACCCTATCCATAAAAGAGCAAGAAATAATATCAACCAGTTTCCAATACCTACGAGACTCGATTGACCTTCAATGGGACCTATCCGACATAAAATCCGATTCCTCTTCATTCATACCCAAAACCTTATCATCCTTAAAATCCTCAAAAGAAAAGTTAAAAACCGCTCTTCTCTTCTTAGAATGGAGTCTATTCAGCGACCTAGACTGTGGTTGGTTCAAATCCGAAGAAAACGTAAACTGGTTAATCTCTAAAGCCTCTTCAGCAATCCAAAGTGCAGGAAGCGGTTACCAAATATTTTACCTCGAAGAAGAAACAATGCTTCTTCAAAGAATCCTCTGCCGATTGTTAGCAAAAGAAAAAGTGAACATTTTACTCGGAAAGTTAAAATTCGGGCAAAGATTCGCCGAGCAGCTTATTTCGCAGTACTCGAGACTAGGAGAAGTGATATCAAATCACACAGAACCGCTCCATGTTCTTGAGTTTTACCCAAAAGCAAGCGAAATAAGACTCGCTGCTTTTATGAACTTGCTTCAGTTTAACAATCTTCAGACTCAGATGCTTGAAAGTGACTTCATCGGGGTACTTGTTGAGTACTTTCTTAATGATTATCGAGTTTTGAATGTCAGGTTCAGTAAGTTGAGTCTTGAATTTCTTCCTTTTAGGGAAACTCCTCCTGTTAGAAGTGAAGGGATTAATATTGTGATGATTATTTTAAAGGAAAAAAATAGGTGCAAGGTGGTTTATGATGACTTGTTGTTGCATCTTCAGAGGTTTAAAACTGTTCAAAATGAAATTATGAACTGTTTAAGTTCGAATTTAGTCCTCCAGGCAACTGCTTTAGAACTGGTTCAAGCTTTCATCGCTTCAGAGGACCCGCAGATTGAGTATCTTTTAATGCAGGGCAACGCGAAAGGGATCTTGAAAGATTTATGCTTGGGGAATAAAGACATTGCGATGAGGTTTCCAGTGATCGCGACTTATTGCAGGTGATAATTAATCTTAATTATTTTATGTTTCAACCTTTTATTAACTCTAACTATCATTCAGAAAACCTTGAATCAAACAGGCAAATAAGTTCATCAGTCTTGATCCTCTGCTCAGATGATAAAAAAACAGTTTCAGCCAAAAAACGACTTTTTGCCTTCCACAGTTCGAATCGATGACTGAAAGTTTCATGATAAAGAAAAACAGTAAATTGAACCATTACTGATAACTGTTCAACTGCAACTACCATCCTGTCAAGCAAAGGCCTTGAAAGTCCTCCGAGGAAAAAAACATTCACCCTTGCCACATTTTTCGACAAGGGTGTTACAACTAAGACGTTTTTATTCAAATCTTTCAAAACATTTACTAAAATCGGAACTTTTTTGGACTCTGGGTCATTTAGTCGTTGATTCCAGAGAAGTACACAGTCAGAGTCTTTCACGAAGTCAACAAGACTTGGAAGCTGATGGGATGTAAGAAAAGAAGGACTTGAAATAACACCTTGGAATATTTTAAAGTCTTTATACACTACTTTTGAGTACTTTTCTATTAGTCCCTTGCAAGATACTGGAAAAAATACAGAGTCGCTTAACAAGTCTCCTGATGATTTTAAATAAGATGAAAAGGCTTCAGAGTAACTTTGAACAGGGTTCATTGTTTCTGAAGTGCTTTCAGGAGTTGGAAGGTAAAGAACTGAAGTTAAAAAAGTACTTGTTGATGAGAAGTTGTCGTATGTTTCCAGGAAAGTTTTAAATGAAAGTTTCACTTTTTGAAGGTTGTCTGTTGAGTCCAGGTCGAGACAACCGAGCATTCCGATGAATCTTCTGTAATTTTTTAACACCCAGCTTTCTTTAATTTCATGAACTGCTCCGATAAAGGACTTTTTAGTTTGAAGAGAAATTTTTTCAGCTTCGAAAAGTTCTAAGGTTTTTTGTTGTGATAAAAATTTTTCAATGATTTTTTCATGTGAAATTTCGTATTCTGAGAAGTCATTTAACTCTAAAGGCTCAGTTTTTCCTGAAATTTTTAAATTTTTTATTATTTTTTGAGGATCTGGATAAAGTTTTAAGTTTTTTTGCCTTTTTTCATCGTAACCTACTTCTGAGAGTCTCCAGATGTGTTGACCTGAAGAGTCATTTATGCAGATTTTTGTTGTTTTTTCAGTTTCTAATACAAAACAATGGCTGAACGAGTCGAAATATTCAGGGCACTGTCGAAAATCTTTAAATAAGTCTAACAACCTGCTACTTTCTCTTCTTCCAGCGTTTTTCATGATATTCTGAGTGAAAAAATCCTGATAATCCTTAAATTTTTCATCAATTCTTTTATTTTCAATAGTTTTAAACACTTCAGCAGCGAGTGTCGAGTCCAGCATCACTTCAGGAAACTGTAAAATGAAATCAACAGCGCATTGAAAACATCGAAAAACGATTTCTTCATAAGCTCTTCCTCGTTTCGGAGCGACACTAATCAATTTCCTGATAACAAACTTCGCCACATCCGTAGTGACCATTTTAAAATCGACCCAAAAAGGTAAAATACTCAAAGCTTCAAGCAAATAAAGACCTTTCTTCTGGTCTTGGTCAATAATATTTAAATTTTCAGCAAAGGTCTTTACATACGAGTTTAAACTTTCAGAGTCGCCTTGAAACCTATTCAAAAAATTCATAACAGTCCAAATCATTAAATGATAAGTGTTTTCATCGTGATCCTGCAATAGTACAACTAAAAGACTATCAGATATCTGCTGAGTCAATCCAGAAATATTAAAAAAACTTGCAAGTGACACGAAAACTGACAAAAGTCTCAAACAAGTTCTTTTCGTATTAATATTATTTTGATTCCCCATCAAAAAATAAGAAGAAACCTGGACAATCAAGTCAGTTTTCAATGAAAACTTCAAAAAATCAGAATGAATAGCAGGAAGTTTGTAGAACTCTTCACAAATTACTGTTAAAATATCAGGAGACTTGCTTGAAACCGCTTCCATGATGCAAGATAAGAATTTTTCTGAGTAACTTGAGGGAAAAGGCCCTTCGGCCTTTTCAAAAATCTTGCAAAGTGTGCGAAGAGCCAAAGATTTTTCAATGACTGAGAATTTTTTATCGCTCGTGACTGAAAACAGCAGTTGTCCAAAGACATTAATTAAAGAAACAATAGAAAAAGAAGGAAGCCTGAATTCTTTATTCAGATATCTCACAAAAATCTTGTAGTTATTTTCGAATAAGGTACTCAAGGGCTGACTACTTGAATAAATCAAATCATTTGGCACTTGAACTGGCAAAGCAAGGTGAAAACTTTCAGCTTTTTTTAAGAAGAACTCGATACAACTGCAGACCCCTTTTAAAAAATTGACCCGATTTACTAGAAATTCTTTTTCTTTTACCAAAAAAACATTTAAAAAGCGAGTCCAGAGATAAATAACACTTTCTGGGTCCTTTGCAATGATTATCTGCTCAACGATATTAATTTTACTGAAAAATCTGATTTTCAAGGACTTTTTACTTCCCACCAGGTACCTGATAAGAGCTTGAGTCAAGCCCTCGACACAAGCAGTCCATGCAAGACTAACGAATTCAAAATCAGCATAACCCCAAATAAACTCTTTAAACTCCTTCCAAATCTCCACATTTCTCGAACAAGTTTTAATAAACAACTGAACCACAAACAAAACAACTGCTTTTCCAAGTCCATCCACAAGTTTCACATTACTAATAACACTTTTCGTGACTTCTAATGAAATCTTTAAAAACAAATCCCAAGTTTCTTCAGGAAAATTCGGGTCTTGGCTAATTTTTTCATAGATATTTAAGACTTCTTTGCAAATTTCTACTTGTTTTGAAGAGTCTTTCTGTGGGTAGAAGGTCAGGCTGAGGTGAGAAATCATTTCTTGAAGGTACTTTGGTCTTAAAGTTTTAATCTCTGTTGGAGCGTATTCAGGGAAGTTCAGCCAGTCAGAGTAAATAGTAAGAGACGCTTGAATAGTCGGCCAGTACTTTTTCGGCGGTAAAGAAAACGAGTACCCGATCACTTCCATCGCCCAGTCCAGATGAAAACCTGTGACTACTGCTTTTCGACCTTTCGAGGCGAAGACATTAATGAAGTTTTCACAGATTATAGCTCGGGCAGAGTCATCAGGAACTAAAGCATTTAAAACATTTGTCGTTTTTCTGGTTTTTATGAAGGGCTCGAAAGACTCATGTAGAAAGTCATCATCTTTGAAGTTACCTAAAAACATTTATGCCTGAGTTTCTGATACCGTATTTAGGAAAAATCAAAGTTGAGTTCTTGTTTATTGAATATAGTGGAAGTCTTCGAGATTTACTTGAAAAAAGAAGAATTGATGAGAAAAAATTGGAAAATTTACAAGATCCTGAGAATTTAGGGTTTTTGGTTGATTATCTTACCGGCTTGTTGATTTTCAAGGAATATTCGTCGTGCTTTCTGATTTTTGATAAGTTGAAAGCTCGTCATCCAGTTCTTTTGTTTAACTTGGCTTTAGCTGCTGTTTTTACCCAGGATTTCAAACTTGGACTTGAACTTTTGAGGGAAAGTCAATTGGATGATCCGAATTTTCTTCTTTTGAATGTCGTTTTTATGCATTTTCTTCATCGGGAAGTTAGAGCTTTGCAGATTTTTGCTGAATATCAGAGGAAGTTTGTGAAACACAGCAGGAATTCGACGGTTTTATTCAAAAATTCGGTTTCTAATCATCTTCCTAAGAGAAAAGTGAAGAAAACTGAGAAAAGTTTTTTGAAGATGAATAAAACTGAGTATTTTAAAACTACTGAATTAGCGACTTTAACCACCTCTGCTAGTCAGCCACACTTTAGAATTAAAAGAGCAAAGCAGGTTAAAATAGAAAATCATCCAAAAATAAGGATTTTTAAACAAAGAACAGTGCTTAAGCCTTTCTTGGGGTTGAATGATATCATGCTTCATAGTGGCACACTTCCTGACCTTTCAGAATCAACATTCAATCTAAAAAAATTCCCTGATTTCCCAATTTACCGTTCACCCAAAGACGACGACCTTCCTTCACTAAGCAAGATTTCCTTACTTAAAGTAATCTCCCACTTCACTAAAACTCCAATGAACCTGAACCAGCTTCATTCAATTTTAAGAAAACTAAAATTTTTCAAACAATATTCAAAAGACCGTTGTTTTGAGCTACTGGAGCATTCAACTTACCAGTTTTTCCATCAAGGCGAGGTGATCTTCAAAGAAGGAGATTTCGCCGACAAGATTTTCGTGATTTTGCAAGGTTCAGTTTCAGTTCAACAAGAGTACAAAGGACTCAACATTTACGTTAACTCCAGATATGACGGAGATACAATCGGAGAATACGCACTTGCCAGAGGGTCTGTTGAAAAGTCCTTCGCAAAGAGAAGCGCGACTTGCATTGCAGGCGAATCGCTTCATACTTTGTTTATCACTTCTGATGACTACATGGAAATCATGAACAAGGCAGCGGATAATGAAAATGCTATCATTGCACATTTGAAGGAGTTTAGATTGTTTCAACATATACAGAATGTTGATTTGGCTTATTTGGCTAATTGCTTGCATGTCACGGTTTATGCCTTTGAGGAATGCATCTTGCAAGCTGGACTTGTTCCTAAAGGACTTTATTTGATTGTTAATGGAAGGGTTAAAGCGGTTTATAAGAATAAAGTCGTTGAATTGCCTCCTAAGTACTTCTTTGGACAAAAGGTCATGCTTGGGGAATTTAAACCTAGCAGCTGCCAGATATTGTCTAATGCTGTTGAAACTTCTATTATTTTAATTGAACCTAGCTTGATTGGCTTGATTTATAAGCAGGTCAGAGATATCACGATGAGTATTTTGGCTTTGCATGAGAAACAAGATCTGTAAAGGATATTTTTTGGTGGAAGTTTTAGGAGGGTCCGGAAAATTCTTTTTATTGAGAAAGATCTGATTTTTTATATAATATCTTCAATTTACTTAGATAAGCCCAGGTAAATAATTAATGAGACTGTTTAGATTCTTTTCTAAAACCTTCACAGTCTCCCTAATAGGTCGTCCAAACGTGGGTAAGTCAACTCTATTCAACAACCTAATAGGCAAAAGAACATCACTAGTCCACAACACTCCAGGTCTAACGCGTGACCGTATAGAAGCGACCAGTAATGCTTAAAAAGCGTCACTATTCGGGGTCCCAGTGAAGTTCATCGACACAGCAGGTTGGGAAGCGACAGAAACCGAGAACTCAAAACAAATGATAGAAAAAATGATGATCCAAACACGTCAGGCACTATTCGAAAGCGACCTGGCCTTTTTAATGCTCGACGTGCGTCAAGGTGTAACAGTTGCCGATGAAAAACTTGCCGATTACCTAAAAACTGAAGGAATAAAAAACTACCCAAACCTCAAAAGCGTTGTCCTCGTCGGGAACAAGGCCGAATCAAGCTTTTTAGACGATATCAGCAACGATGTCTATCAACTTGGACTTGGAGACCCTATCATGATCTCTGCTGAACATAATGAAGGAATCGTTGATCTTTATGATAAGTTAAGGGAAAATATTCCGGATAGTTATATTGATGAGTATAAGGAAAAAATAGAGAAAAGAATTGAAAAACATGAAACTTTGAAAAGACAAAAATGGGAGGAATTGCAGGAACTTGAAAAAAAAGCTGGAGAGGATTGGAATTTGAAGGAGTGGGAAAGGGTTTATGATGAACTTAATATACCGGATAATTCGGATTATGACTCGGATTCGGAAGTTGATCTTGGGAAGAGCTTGGTCAAACCTGAAGATTATAAAATTTCTCCTGAAGCTGCTAAGAAGGTGAGAACAATCCAAATGTCAATAATCGGTCGTCCAAACGTCGGTAAATCAAGTCTAATAAACAGTCTTCTAGGCACAAACCGTATGATAGTAGACGAAAAAGCCGGAACAACACGAGACGCAGTATCAGTAGACTACATCTTCAACGGGCGGAAGGTGCGTTTAGTCGACACAGCAGGACTTTACAAGCGTTCTCGAGGATACTTAAACGAAATGATCGAAGACGAGGTCCACCGCGCGATTCGTTATTCCCACGTCGTTCTATTCATGTTTGACTCAAGTGAAGGAGTATCTCCAACAGAACTAGACCTGGCACGAAAGGTGATCTCTGAAGGTCGGGTGTTAATAGCAGTGGGAAACAAGTGGGACAAGGTGCAAAAAGACCTGAGGCCAAAGTTCGTAGACTACTACACCGACATATTCTTCCGGAAAATCTCACTCAAAGGTCTTCATATAGTCCTTGCAAGCGCCCACACGAAGTACAACGTGAACAACTTGCTTCGTGACGTCATCAATCTTTATGACTCTTGGAATATTCGCATTGGGACCGGCTTGTTGAATAGATGGCTCGATTCATTTAAAAAAGTGCAAAATTTACCTAGTGAACATGGGTCTTTGTTGAAGATCAAATATATCACTCAGATCAAGGCTAGACCTCCGACTTTCTATGTTTTTGTTAATGATAAAAGCTTGATGAAGGAAAATTATTATAAAAACTTCTCTAACTCTTTGTGTGCTGAGTTCAAATTAAGTGGAGTTCCGGTTAGGATCATATTTAGGGATAAACATTTGAAAGCGAAAAGAATTCATAAACCTGGATTTAATCTTAAAAGAGCGAAGGACTTTGGAACTAGTGGGTTTGAGAAGGTTAAGGGAAAAAAAAATAATTTTAAGTAGATATATGGGAATTTGTTGTCATTGTCGATTTAAACAGGATTTAGGGGGTAAAACTTGTAGTGCTGATGGAAGTGATGGATGTACTGGCAAAGTCTCAGCTAAAGATGACTTTGGAAAGTCTTTCCTAATCGGTGAAAACGATTTAAACTGCAAAAACGACCCAACAAAGCAGAACCTAAAGTTAATTTTCAAGACCCAACACAAAAAAATCCACCCAAAAATCCAAAAGTTTTACCAGCAAGTATTCGACTTAATTTCCCTTCAAGAAGTGAGTCTAAAAGCATTTCCAGTAAACAAAGGGCAGTCAAAGTACTTAAAAATAATTTTAAGCTACACTCCAAACCTATTAAAACTAAACCTATGCGAGACTCAACTAGGAAATGCAGGTCTTTTAAAGATTTCCAAGTCCTTTCTCTATACTCCAGAGTTGAAATTACTAACAATAGAGCAAAATTTCATAAACGATGACGGATTCGCTGCTTTTGCCCTTGACTTGAGACATTTGTCTAAACTTGAAGTATTAAGTTTAGGAGGAAATTCAATTGCAAGTGAAGGAATGAAGAGCATGGTCCAAGCTTTTGAATTTCTTCATGAATTAAAAGAAATTCACTTGCATAATAATCAGGTCGACTTTCAGGTTTTACAGATTTTAGCTGGATTTTTGATTAAGTTCAAAAAAGTCGAGGTTTTGGGACTTGAGTTCAATCGACTGGATTCTGCCTGTGTTGATTTGATTGAGATGATTGGGAAAAATACTAATGTCAAGCAGTTGAAGGTTAAACAGAATCTGTTTGGAGAAGATGATATTGAAAGGTTGTTCACTGGATTAAGTGACTATGGCCTTGATATTTGAGTATTCGATTGAAGATAAATGTTGAAAATTAATTATTTAGTTTTCATATCTTATCAAAATTTCCTTAGTAATCATTTTCTAATTAATCTATCTATTCATGTTCGACAAAGGAATAAAAATCCCTTCCTGATTTTGCACTTGTCTCCTTTTTAAGTAGTACCGTCTGCCAAGCCAAGCAAAAAACCCTACAAACAAAGCAACCAGCAGAACAATCATAACATTTCTAAAAACTTTCGCATTATCCTTCGAAGAAGAAGACGTGGTAGACCTGGCGATTCCAATTTTTCCCTCATCCATATGATAAATCGTGTAGTAACTTCTAAGAAAAACATCTCCAAGAATCCAAAAATTGAACCTTTCAGATGAAATAAGCACCATGCAATTTTTTCCATCTTTTAATACATACTCGTCAGGGTTAACAAAAAATCCTTTTCCATTAAAAAAAAATTCAATAACAGGAAACTCTGCCACATCTGAGCATTGACAGACTAAAATCGATTCCTTTTTGCAGTCTTTCACGTCATTCTTGATAATCTTGAAGATTTGATCAACGTCTTGACTAGGTCCGTGAATGAGACTGGTCCCAGTGTCAAGAATAGCGATTTCAGATTTAAGTTTAATTGACTTTCCATCAACTTTAACCCGTGAGAGAGAAAGGCTCCAATACCCGGTATCAACAAGGTCAAAGTACTCAAACTTTTTATCTTTCGCGTATTTTTCAATGTCATGTCCTCCGAATATAACATTCGATTTCATTTTTTCACTTTTACGACTATAGTCATTATCCCCGATGAAAATTGAAAAAACAGGCTTTTCGATCAGTCCTGCCTTGACCATGTTATAAACAAGAGGGTCGTACCCGTCGCTTAGTTTCGGAAAAGCCATTCCAAGAATTCCATCAGCCCTTGTACCTTGCATGTCTTCATCTTCATAAACAAGTACAAACTCCTGTCCTTTTACTTTATGTCCTGAAATCGTAACAACGTCTTTAGCAATATTTCCAGAAGCACTTCCTTTTCCATATCGCAATTCAACTTTTTCATCATAGTCTTCAAAAGTATCAGACTCTTTGTAGTTGAACTTGTTGCTTGGGTGGCACTGATGACAGCCGGTTGAAGGTACCCAGAAGTACTAAGTAGTCCTTACAGAGCTTCCAGTGTCAAAAATCAGGCGAAATTCTTGAGGAGGAGAGCCGAGGCCGAGTTTTCCAACATATTGCATCTGTTTAGTCTTTACATTCGAGAAATTTTCAAGGCTGGTCTTTGTTTTAGACAATAAGGATGGAGTTTTTTCTAGTTCCATCAAAATCGATGAGGAGACTAGTGCTGGGAGAAGGGTTAAAAGCATTTATAGTTGAAGGCTTTATTTTCATTATGAATTTTTGGCTGGATAATAAAAATGATTGATCTAAAGTCACTCTCAATCCCTGTACTGTTGGCTTTACCTGCTTACTATTATCTTTACTCGAGACCTAGACGAATTGATCATGACGCGAAAGTGGCTAAAGAGTTCTGTCCTGATAAGGTTAGGGCGTTTTTAGGATGCTTCCAGCAGAAAGAGCTGAAATTCTGTGAAAACGAAATGCTACTACTGCACAATTGTGTTTATAAGCAGAAAGGATTCAACCAGGTCGATATGGATTTCTTATAGGTTAATAGATTATAGCCTAGTTTCTCAATCATGTGACTTCATAGATAAATTGAATGATTAATTGTAGGTTATTGGGTATCAAACTGATAGTTAAATAATAATAAATCGAACTTTATTTAATAGCCTACAAATAATTATTTGAATTTCTTTTATTCTTGAATTCTTTGAAATATTAAACTTATTCTCTTGACCCAAAAAAAATTAATAAGAACTCAAAAACTTCCTTAAAATGCCTAAAACAATTCAATCTATGTTCATAAATTCCCATAAGAATAAATCATTATTACATCTTGATATTAATCGTTCTATTGATTTCCGATAAATGGAATTTAACCAAGAAGATGCATCCGCATTCACCTCTCTCGATTGCGTTATTCTAGAGCTAGCAATAAATCTTGAATCAGTGAAAAACCCTAAAGTAAAACAAGCTATCTTAAAAGTGACTTCTAAAGATCTTGACTCTGAACTTATCGGAGCCGAGTCACTAAGAAGTCTCATGTCAAAAAAAGATCCTCCTATCCAAGACCTGGTAATTTCAAACATAATTCCAAAGCTCTTAGTCCTCTGTCAAGACAGAAATGAAGACTTTCTAACTGAAGTCTGTTGGATCCTTATAAATATCGCAGCAGGGAATTCATCCCAAACTGAATTTTTAGTCGAATTGAACTGCATCGAATTTTTCAATCGTATGTTTGATTTTCACTCAGAAAACTTCGAATTACTTTACAATGCCCTTTGGTGTGTGGGAAATATTTCTTGTGATAGTGAAAACCTTAGAAAAATTATAATTAATTCAAGGGTTTTTACTCATATTTTAAACTTTGTTAATGCTTGTGTATCAGAAAAAAAAAATCATTATTTGGAAATATCTATGTGGTGCTTAGGGAATATTATTGGAGATCATGCTAATATTGATATGTCAAGTCTTGATAGGATCTATTTTGTTATTTCAAGAATTTTATGTGATGTTCAAGATGATGGAATCATTGATTATATTGTAATCAATCTTGCTAGAATGGCAAAAAAATATGTGAATATTGAGTATTTTACACCTGATAGCTTTAAAGTTTTGGTTTTATATTCTGGAAGAACTACTATGTCAAACAAAATGAAAGTTTTTAAGTTCTTCAAAACATTTTGTAAGAGGACAAAAGCTGGATGCTATTACTTTCAAGATGAAGAAGTTTTAAAAGTTTTAGAGACTTTTACTTCAAAAAATGAATCTAGATTTTTTGACCTGTTTATAAATTTCTTAGCTTACTTCTTGAAAGATAGCCCTTCAGGTATACAGAAGCTAGTTGAAATGAATTTTATTTCAAATTTTCAAGAAAGTTTGATGCTTAATTTGAAGAAAAAGCCAGAAAAGATTTCGTTTTATATTTGTAGCGCTTTAAGTTATTCTGATGATCAAAGTTTTTCAAAATTGATGGAGCTTAAGTATATTGATCACTTGTTCATCAGCGGCTTACTAGTTAAAAAGAAGAAATATCTTGAGTCAATTGTAAATACCTTGGAAACTTTTAAATCAAGAGATGCAGGAGAGTTATTGGAAAAATATTCAAAGAATTTCCAAATGTTCAAAAACCATTGCGAGAAAAATCATGTGAAGTTCATCATTTAGAAAATAATTTATAGAATTAATACTTTGATTTACGAGAGGGTGAATATTATTTATTAGATATATTAATTGTAATACTGAATGTGAAGAATTAGTTATACAATTTTCTTTGTTTTGATGACTTTCTAGACAAATTTATTGAGCTTTTTAGGATTTTCATTTTATTGTTCAATTATTCCCTTAGATTATTCGATAAGAATTTAGGTAATAAATGAATTTAATAATTTAATATTAGCAAAGAAAAATTTTTATCTAAATCATATAATCTAAAAATCATCTTATATGAATAATTATCAAAGTTCCCCTGCTTTGATATTTAGTTAATATCTGTATATCAAAAATAATATCAAACGTTTCAGGTGCGGATTAGTATCAAACCATATCTATTAAATATACATTAGTCATAAGAAGACAAAAAAGTGATTTGTTTAGAAGTAGTGATGATAGGCTCCTGATTAGGCGAGTCAATATATTCCTTCTTTTCCGTATGCGAAGCCGAGTCCCTATAATTCCAAACACTACTCGGCACCTTGCTGATAATCCTAACCGAAAACTCATTCGAAACAATAGAGTCCTCAGTACTTCTAACCTTACTACTATTAAGCGCTGAGAACTTATAAGTCAATGAAAGTTTTCTAATCTCAATCGCATTTTTAAGCTTGTTACAAATGACATCAGGATCCAAAGGAACTTTAAACCCTTCACACTTAAGACTAGCAAGTGAGTCATTTTTCATGATACAGCTACAAAAAATATCAGCAAGCGTTTCATTAAACTCCTCAAGTTCAAAGCAATGAGAAATATTCAGTTTTCTCAGAGATTTCGTATTTTTCAGCAGTTGTCCTAAGTTCAAAACTGAATTCGGATGAGAAAAATTGTTATAAGAAAGGTCCAAAACACTTAAATTTTTCGGAAAATTCCTGGAAAAACACTCTAAACCTGCATCTTGAATATCGTTATTCGAAAGGTTCAAACTAGAAATCGTGCAATCCTGAAGCAAAGAGTTAGTCAAAACAGTCAGTCCTGAGTCTTGTAAATTCACTCCCGCGACATCCAAAGAAATAATCGACCTATTCTTCTTAAGTCCTTCTGAAAGTTGTCTTAAAGATTCAGGATGTGCAAGACTTTCATTTTCACTAAGAACAAGATGCTGAATAAAAGAGTTTTCCGAGACACTCAATGCAAAAGTACTGACATTGACGTAATTTGCAAAAGCTTCTGAATTGTAACCGAGGTTTAACTTGCAAATATTTTTATTTAAACTTAAAATCTTTGAAATCGTGACAAGTGACTCAGCCGTGAGTCCTGAGTCGTAAAGATCGAGTTCTTTGAAGACTACTTCTTGAAAGTAAAGTTCTCTGTAGAAGTGAGGATCAGTTGAGTTGTTTCCTCGAATCATCAGATTTTTGCATTTGTTTGTCTGGGAAAACATTTTTGACATCAGCCGAGCGTGGCTCGGGTCAAGTTTTAATCGGTTATTGGATAAGTCTAAAGTAAGAAGACTTGTCTTTGTTTTTGTTAGGACTTTTAATAGACTTGATAGGGTTTCACTGGTCAACATGCAGTTTTGAAGGATTAAATGCTTTAGTCTTGGCTTTGTGGAGGATGATAAAGATTTGATCAAGAATTTTGAACTTTTTTTGAATAGGAAGAAGTTTGAAATGTCCATTGTGATGCAACGAGAGGATATCAGTGAGGAAAGCTTGGAAAGGGTTTGATCGTCTTCTTCTAGTCGCAGTTTTGAGAACTTTTCTTGAACATCTTTAAAGTTCATTTTAGAATTGAGGGATTATTATTTTTTAGGTTTTGATGAATGTGGATTTAGAGGACTGGGTGAATGATGAATGAGGAAAGATTTTAAAGGATCTTGGAAGGATATTGAAAAATATTTAAATTCAAATTAAAAGGAAGAAAATCTAAAATTCTTGAAATTTATTCAAGTTCGGCCTGAAAAGCTTCAACTTCTAAACACTCCTTTTCACCTTCAACTGAAACTATCACTATTCTAAAGTCAATCCTTTCAAAACTTACAACTTTAGAGTAAATAGATAAATCTCCTTTTTTATCAATCTTTACCCCTGCTAAAATTCTACATTTTTCCTCATCATTTCCACTGCAATCAACATCATAAATAATAATTTCTCCTGTTTCTTTTTGTCTCATGTTAAACTTTTTAGCAGATTTTATCTGAAAATTTTGATTTTCCAAACAATCCTTCATTTTCGCATCTTTCACTAAATCTTTCGCGAATTCCTGAATTTGATAAAGAAAAAAATTATCTCTTCCATTTTTCAGGTCCACACTTTGAAAGCCACTGCAAGGGCAAATGTCTTGAGTTTTCAAGGCCTCACAAGTCATTTGCTGCAGTTTTCGAGTAAAAATATTTCCAGCTTGAACAAAAAATCGACCTTGTTTAATGAATTCAGTCTCCTGGTTGCTATTCGGGTAACCAGCCAAGTTCTTTAAAGTAATGAAAAGATCTCGCTTTGTGACTAGGTTTTTTGTATTGTGTTTCAAAATTGCATCGTCGGAGTAGTCTGAGATAAAGTTTTTTGATGTGATTAGAAAAGTTGCAGGATTGGAATTCAAGTAAAAACCTTTCGGGTTCCATTCGAATTCCTGGAAATCTTCACCTTTATTTGAAACAATCAAAATAACTAGATTTTTATCTAATTTTTCATAACTTTTTAGAAGGTTTTCAAGGAAAAATTGGAGTTCTTGGTCGAAATTTTGGTAATTATGAGGCTTTGATGTGTTTCTTGCAAGTTCTAGGAGTAAGAATTTGTTTTCCTTGAAGTTCTTGAAAAAGTCTAATGAATAGTCGAATGCGAAGCTAGTCAAGGTCCTGTTGCCATAACAACTGGAGTTTTTTGAGTCATGTTCGTATATCGTTTCTCCAATTTTCCAGAACTCATGAAGAAAATAATCAGCTAAAATTTGATTTCCAGCCAATTTTTCAAATCTTTCATTATTGCTAAGGACCAAAGTCGAAAAACCATTGTAAAAAAAGTTGCTCCAAATCGACTTTTTTTGAGTATGATACAAAAAATCCTTAAGTTTTTGTTCCGTCGTTGAAAGTTGATTGATTACTTTAAGATGATCTCTTGCTTCAATCCCAAAAAACGTTTGCATGAAAATATTGGAGCGTGACATGTCTGGAATTGAGGCTTTTTTGAAATCATAGAAGCTAAATGGCGAGTCTGAACTAAATGAATTTAATAAAGAGTGCGTTTTGGGAAAGGAGGTGTTAAACAAATGACGGGAAAAAGAGTCAAGTGAGATAAAAACCACATTTAGTGATTTTTGGGGTCTTCCAAATGATTGTTTTATCATCGTGACTCTTTCAGATGCTTTTTTCTTAGCCTTATGAGAAACAAATGAATAAACCGAGTCTTTTCCGCAGTTGATGAAAACAAACTCAGATCCAGTTTTGTTCCCTTGCAAAGAGTCCCAAATAATCTCCAAATTTCCAGAATGTTTTGAAAAGTAGCTGTTTTTATCCTCTTCAAAATAAAAAGAAGGGAAAACCTTTTGCTCACATCGAACCTTGAACTTAAAATTTTTCCTTTCAATAAAATCCTGACTTTTAACCTCACATTTTTCTGAAAAGTTATATTTTTCTATAATTTTTAGTTCTTTTCTTGAGAATTTAAGTTCAGAACTGCAAAAACCTTCTTTAAAGTCAAGATTTTTCAAAGTGCTTATTCCTTGAAAAATCTGAGAAAATTTTTCGATTTTCAAGGAATTATCTTCTGTAAAGCAAAAAGTTAATAAAATGTAGAAAAACAGTCCAAGGATTGCGTACATGATTGCCAAAATCGAAACTTTAGTGATAGTCTTAGACATTTATAAATGTCGATCAAAGACCTGGAACTAGCAATCGAACAGGGCGATTTTGACTCATTTTGCAGAAATTTATCAAGTTTATCTGCTAGCGTGTACCCAGAAATCACTTTAAAACCTAAACTGGCATTAAAAGTACAGTCAGAAGAAAACGTAGATGTCTATATCGGACTGCTGAAGCAAGGACTATCGCCTAGAAATGCTTTGGATTTGTCGAAAAAGTACTCAAGTTTGGAAGAAGCACGGTCAGAAATTAGAAAATAATTAATATTAACTGTAGGGCGATATCGACCTGTTTGTCTTCATCAACACCTGAGTGCCTGGTAAACGACTTTGATGCTTATGAAGTGTTTTTTATCTTTAATTTTGAGGTTTTCATTATAAAGTCGCTTTTTTCTCAGTAGAGACCTCAATGCATTCAGGAGGTTTTCCTTTTCTTTGCATTCTTTTCGTAGTCGGTTCAGTTCTTCTTCATGGAATGGATTTTTTCGTTTTCTTGATTTGAAAGTGATGAGTTTCAAGTGATTCAACTTGTTTTCTGCCCTCAGCCTCTCGTTTTAGGCTTTCAGACGATGACGGTCTTCGTTGACTATTTCTAGTCTTGATAATAAATCGCTTATTTGGGATGAAATTGATTCTCAAGTCGCTTTGTCTGACTTGTTGTCTCTAAGAAGCAAAAAGTTTGAGAAGTTTATCAATAAAGGGAGCTGGGTAAGTTCAAACAGTAATCTTTTAACGATCTGTTTTCCATACTTTAAATAATAAACCCAAGAATTTAAACTTATATAAATGAGGATAATATTAAAATCTTTAGATGGATTGAAAATTCTCTTGAATTCAATTCAAACTGAAAACCGAACCTCTTTAAACGACTGGTTCTTAAACGCATCAGACGAGGATCTAAGCCAAGCAATCTTACTTCTCAACTCTAAAGAATCTTTAGAGCTTTACCCGAGACATCATCTTAAGGAGTACATCAAATTCGCGAAATCCCTGCTTTTAGGGGCCCTTCCACATCCTCCAAGTGACTTAGATCTGTCTGAAACAATCGAAATAAACTACTTTAACTTCGCGAAAGGTTCCTTTAAGCTGCTCTTTATTTTGTCCTCAGTGATCCAATCAAAACTCAAGACAATCTTTAAGAAAATCTCGATTCTTGGACTGACTCAAACACAAGTGATCAAAACTACATCTCTGCTGAAAATTACTCGTCCAATCGCTTCATTTTGCAGGGTTTTAGCCTCAAGAGTCTTCGTGACATTTAAAATTTCATTTAATCGATTATTGAAGTTTAAATCTCCATGTCTTCGACATAAAGTTTTCGTGACTCATCTACAAAAAAAGAAACTAATCCTAAGGTCCATCCGAGAAATGATAAAAAAAGGAAAAGTCAACTTAGAACAAAGAGCATTCTGGACATGGTTGGTCATATTCGAAGAATCCAAATACGGTAAAATATCAAGTTTAAAAGAAGACTTCCATCTTCTCAGACAGATCTTCCACACTTCAAACCTTCGACACTTCCAAACAACGAAGCATTCTTTTGACCATTGGAAGTCTCAGATCCCAATAAAGATCCATTCCTTGTTAAGCATTTCTCCAGATACAATGCACAGACCAAGCAGCAAGTCATATTTAAAGCACCATTTCAGAAGGAAGTTAAAAACCAAGTTAATGCCGATATTATCATTAGTATATCGTCCAATCGCCCATTGCTTCAACAAAATCTCGAAGTTCGCTTTGAAGCAGCAGGAAGAATACGACTGTGCCCTTCGCCTGGCAAGCATGATGCCGCATTTCAGGAACTTGATTCATGTTCAGTCGAGAGTCCTGATAAAATCACTGAAAAAGTGGAAAGCAGAGATTTTTGAATACGAGTATCTCGAGACTACTCTTTTACAGGAAAAAAAAAACTTTGGAGTCGCTTTTAAACCTTTGATTTTACTTGAGTATCATGAAGGGTCTCGTGGAAATAAAATTTTGATCAGGAACTTGACTCATATTTTAATTCGAAAATTTAGAAATTTTTGGAATGTTTGGAAAAGAACGAAAAAAATTGATTTAAATTTTTCTGCTGAAGTTACTCTTGACTTGTCATTGTTTAAGCTGCCGAATGGAAAACTGGAGAAGTTGAATCTTGTTTTTTATGAGTTGAAAGAAATTTTTGAGGTTAAGAAGAACTTGCCGAAAGTTTATCTTAGCAAATGGATTCAAGCTGCAACTAAGAGACTTGTGACTGTTTCACGTGTTCAGTATATAATGAACCGGCTGCTTAGAGACAAAGAGTCAAAGAAACATGCTTTTTCTGCTTTCAAATTGAACTTAAAGAACCAAACTGAGTTCACAGATGTGTTTTAAGTCTAATCCTAAGTAAGTGTTAAAGATAAATACTCTCAGATTCTCCTAACAAGTCATTCAAAACTTGAAGATAACCAGAATGTCTAAGAATAACCAGTTCGTTCTCATCAACAACTTCTTGAAACTCAATCTCATTCCTCAACTCATCATTAGTTTCCCTTAACACCCTGACCGAGTTCTCAAACCGATTTCTTTCACTTCTCAGAAACTCAGGGTGTATCAATCCTTTCTGCATTAATTCAATTCGATACTCTTCAGGAGTGACAACTAAAGTCTTCTTTTGATTTTTCCTGCCATATCGAGTTAAATAAATTCCAGGTTTCACTTCTTCTTCTTCAAATTCCATTACCTATCTAATTTATTTCTCGTGCTTCACCTTCTTTAGGATCATAAATCATAACTTCGTACATATTCCCGGCACATTCTAGATTTTCAGCCATGGCAGGCGGTAGAATCTTAATAAGCTGCTGATAGTACTTTAAAAGATACTCATTCGCTTCAGGTGATCTGTACTTCGAGGCACTTCCATAAATCTCCTTCTTCAAGTACAGAGGAAGAGTCTCAGTTTCTTTCAAGCCTGAAGAAACAGCTGTCAAATTTGAATTCAGTTCTTCGTATTCAGCGAAATACCGATGAAGCATAATTTCACTGTGTTCTATCGACTTTTCAACGTAAATCTTCATCAGCTTTGGATTGTACTTGATGTTGTGTCGATTCACGTTGCGAAGTCTTTCTACTTCTTTTAGGATCTTCTGAATTCGAGGTTTGGTGAACCAAGGGTTTATCGGGTCTTCTCCTGTTTTTGAAATTGCGAATCTGTCTTTGTCTTTCAACATGTTTCGCTTTTTACGGATTCTGATCGATTTTTTCCTTCTTAGGAACACCTGAGGGTTTAAGAAGCGAAACATGGATGAATAATTAATGGAGGATGATTTTAATGACCTTGAACTCAAGGACTCTCATTATGAGAAAGGGGAGGAAGGATTTGGGGAATTTGATATTGTCAATGGGATTATCACGAAAAAGGAACAGGTTTTTAATAGGAAGAGCTGGAAAAAAGAGGATCCGAATCATTCTAGGCTTAATGGGGATGGAATCGCTTGTCAGCACTGTCGGTTGTTTTAGGATGTAGACTGTTCAGGAGAGAGATTTTTAAGGTATTCATTAAGGTTCAATTTATTGGGTTTTTCAGTTTGGGTTTTTGCGTTGAAGATTTTCAAGGTTTAGATTTTTTGGAAGGAGATTTTTTTGGTTTTATTTTTGGGCATAATGAAATTTTTTGCTTGGTCAAGTCAGCATATTCTATAGATTCTTCTAATTTCTGATAAAATCAAATCTACTAAAAATGCAAAAATCATTCCAAAATATCTACCCAAAACAAAGCAAACTAATTTAATCTTCTCTCATTCTTATAAATTGAATGCTTAAAGTCCTTGAATTAAAATTAATAATCAAATCACAACCAAAAACACCTTATCATTAATCATACTGAAACTTGAATAGACATCAACCTTCCTCATTCCAATTAATCCTCTAATTTCAATAAACCAAAAAAAATCTCCAATATTTGATGCGAATCTGCAACCTTTCCCACTACCGAATTGGCAAAACCTCATTTTTAAATATAATATTTAACAGTTCAATGAGCAACACTGATGCCCAGAAATCCGAGCCACTTGAGAATTCATCCCCAGTCATCCCGGCGATCGTGATTCCCATTCCATCGCGATACCGAAAAGAAAGAAACTTTTCCACAGACCAAAAAAACCAAGAAAAAATCGAAACAAATGAAACCAGGGCACAATCTAGAAAAACAACGTTGAACGAAGTGATCCTGCTCAAAAAGTCACACATTTCACCGATACCTACGAAAAAAACTCTTAAAAGCAATAAAAGGGCGAGAAAAGGCTCGGCAAGCCTCGCCAGGTCTTTTAATGAAAGTAGGAGTAAAGCGAAAGTAGTCAAGTGTGACTTGAAAAAAGGAATCTTTTCAAGTAAACAAAATGTTTTTATGGAAAATAACACAGCGAAAACGTTTGAAAATAAAGAAAAACGCTCAGTTTCCCCGGTTTTAAAAGGAAAACCTGTCAAAAAACATGACTGTCAATTACTTGAAAACTTTAAAATGATGAAGGAAAACATCGAAGATAGAAGAAAAAATTGGAGAATGGCTATGAGAGAGTTTGCAGATTGAGGTAATAATGATTATGGCATTAAGGTTTTATTCTCTAAGTGGAAGTTTTAATATATGATGCTTTACCTGTCTAGTGTGAGTGATAATAGGAAACTTTCTCAAGATCTAGAAAAATTCCTAAGAAACTCAATACTTCCATATTCCAGTCGTTTTTCATGAAAATTCTTTTAAAAGCTCCTTCCCAAACAAAACCATCTTAAAAATCTTCTAATCAATTATAACTGGTATTCCCTGGGTTCAAAACATCTACCAGAAAGTCAAAAATGATGGTATTGTGTATACAATCAGCCACATCTGATTTCTGAAGGGTTCTTCTTTTATTGTCATCAGTGTGTACCCAGGCTCTCCTGGTGATTTCAATGATAAACATCTCACAAGCTTTAGCGAATAAAGCAGGTGTTTCGGATGAAATCATTTTCACATCTTCATCAGTTTTCATTATTTTCTTGACTCTTGCGAGAGGAAGTTGGTGGTTTTTGAATTCGTTAGGGGTGAGTTTTTTTATGTCATCTTTTTGGTTTATGATTAAATCGTCTAGGGCTTGCTCGAGTTCTTCATTTAATCCCCAGAATTCTTTTTTGCTGTCAGACTCTTCCATTTTATATAATTTTTAGTTTTTTGGATAACAAGATGATGAAGTTTTAAGGAAGTGGAATATTTTCAAGGGATTACTTATTCAGGGTGTTAAGTGGGGGATTTTTATTTGGGGTTTTTTAGAATTAGTTAAAGTTAGTGAAATAGATCTTACTAAAGAAGTAGCATCTTCTGAAATTGAACTAATTTTTCTTTTTCTAAAATCAGTTCTTCAGTCAAATTTCTATATTCAGTTTCTTGATCAATAGGATAAATTTTTTCTTTCAATATCAAATTTTCCTTATATATAAATTCCATAGTTTTCCGTGTTTCAAATAATTCATTTTTTATCTTTTCTAAGTTTTTGCAAGACTCTTCAAGGATTTTATCTTTTGAAAAATTTTCCTTATAGAAAAAGAGTTCTTTTTCCTTTTTTTCAATTTCTATAGCTAATTTTTTTTCTTTATTTTCATAGAGTTCTTTTAGTTCATTAAGTTCATTTGACTTCACCTGAAGGATTTCTGAAATATTAAAGTTGTTTTCTAGATTTTGTTGAATTCTTGAATTTAATTTTTGAATAGTTTCTTCATTTCTTTTTATGTAATTTTCAAGTTCTATATTTTTTTCAATAATCTGCTTGAATTTGAAATTTTTAGCCTCAGATTCTTCAAGATCCTTCATGATTTTTCTGTTGATTTCTACTTCTTTTTCATATTTTGCATTTATTTCACAATTGTATTTGTAAAATTGCTGTTTTTCAGCTGAATGATAATTTCTTAGATCATTCATCTGATCATAATTTTCTTTATTCTTATCTTCCAAATGCTTTATTCTTTCATTAAGTTTTTCTTTTATAGTATGTAATTCTTTAAAATTTTGATTCAGGGATCTAAAGGATTTTTCAGAATTTTCTTCAATCTTATTCTTTGAGTTCAAAAGATCTTCATAATCTTTTCTTACTTTATGTAATTCTTCATTCAAAATCTTAATTTCTTTTTGAAATTTGAGTTCTTGATTACTAATTTTAATTTCTCTTTGATTATCAGATATAATCTTAGATTCATTGAAAATTTCATGATCTTTGTATATTTCAAAAAAAGAATTTTGTGATAAATCTTTTTTTTTATGTTCTATGCCAATGAAATCAAAACTTACTTGTTTGTTCTTATGCCGTTTTAAACTTGTGATAAAAATATATCAAACATTAAAAAATTTCCATTTATTTATTTTTTTCGAAAATTTTATTAGAGCATATCAAATTATTGAGTTTTTATTTAACCAGATCTACCCTTTTTTGTCCAAATAATTATTTCTTCAGTAAGTTTTTATTAAATCTAGTTAATCTACAATATAGTTATTTTGTATAAAAACAACTTTAGAGTCTTTTCCTAACTTCAAAGTGTTCACCTTAGAATGAAAGAGTAGAGAGACAATTAAAGTAGCAAAGAAATTTAGGATTACAGAATTACTGTTTACCTTTAAAATTAGGGGATGGACTTTGCACTCTACAAGCTAATAAATTCTTAAATCAATTTGATAAGAAATATAATATTCTTATTATAGACTTTATAGATTACAATTTCTTAAAGTAATTAAGGTGAGGGATAGTATTCTTATTATAAACTTTATAAATTACAATTTCTTAAAGTAATTAATATGAGGGATTTACAAAATTATCTGAATAAATATGACTGGTAAGAAACCTAATTGGTATAGTTAATTACTTAGAGTTACTATGCCAAGAAACTAATTTAATAAAATTAGGATATTGATTTATTGTATTTTATGCATGTTTCAATTGCGAATCATCTCCGTAATATTAGTGACAATCATAATTGATTTAAGTTTGTTTAGGGATTAATATTAAAAAAATTCTATATCTAGTTTTATCAATTTAACCAAAATAATTATTTTGAATAATCGTGATATTCCAACTGAAGTTTTATAGAATAATGATCCTTATAAAAAATATAAATAAAATTTTATTTGAATTCTTATCTAGGGGTAGATTATCGATATATACTTGTAAAGCATTTGCAACAACAATATTTCATGCAGGAGCAGTTTCCCATTTAAATTAAATATAAACATGTTAGAACTCTACATTTATTGTTGCTTTGAAGAATTAATAGTGATATTTATAAAATTTCTTTGCTAAATAGTTTAATAAATATACTAACTCTACCTTATTAGAAAATCAACAACCTCTTCTGATATTCAATCAATCTTTCCTTTTCTTGAATTAAATCCTGATTGATTATTTGATATTCAGCCTCAATCTCAACAGGATTAAGCTTTTCCTTTAAGATTGAATTTTCTCTACTCAACGTTTTTATAGTTTCTTCAAATTCTTTTGATTGATTTTCTAGCTTCTTCAATTTCTTTTGAGTTTTAATTAGAATTTGATCACTTTTTATTTTATTTTTAAAGAAACTTAATTCATTATCTTTCTTTTCCAACTCATCCTGAAAATATTTTTCACTTTGTTTATGAATTTCTATACTTTTGGACAAATGGGTGGATTTTTCTGATAAGGATTCAGAAAGTTTTACGTTATTTTCTTGAAAAATTTGTAATTTTCTTTCTAAATCAATTGAATTAGTTTTAGTTTTCAGGTAATCTTTTTTTTCTTTAAGTTTCTGTATCAGCATTTGTTGTTTTTCCAAATCTTTCTTTAAGAGATTTAAATATTCGCTTAGTTGATAATTTTGCTCATTCTTTTCAATAAGATCCCGATTAATTTTAGATAGCTGCTCTTTCAAATCGACTATTTGATTTTTATATCTTGTAGAATCACATTCAAAACAATCATGCCCGACGTTAGGTATATTTCTATAAATAAAATCATTATTGCCGATATTATAATTAGGTATTTCTGAATCAAAATGTTTAACATTTTGTTTGTTTTTATTTGGATTTAATATATATGGAAACTGATCATTAGAAATTATTTGAATATCGTGCTCAAATTTTGGCTCAATTTTCTTTCTCTTAAAACAAGGACAAAGTGAATTTCCCATTTTAATAATTATAATGAACATCTATATCTTATATACTAATACATATAAACTATTTCTATATTTTAAGATTTTTTCATTATTTTTATTCAGACGGCACTTCTCTTTATAAGGAGATAAAACTTTGTTTAATTTTAATTTTTTCGAAATTGATTCAAAGAAGTGATTCATGGTTAGTTCATTCATGATTAAAATATTTTCATTTTACTGTTAAATGTTTACACTTAATACATCTATTAAAAAATGATTTATGATTTGATTTCTTGCGCCAATATTTTATAATTTTACTTCTTAATGATATTTCTTGTTAAAGGTTCTTAAAACTCAGTTTTTCTCATAATCTGTTTTGAATAGTCGAATTCCTCTTTAATATATATTGCTTTCGAGATATTTTCTTGACTTAATCATTGGAATATTAAATAGGTGTTCTCTTCTGTATATTTTTAAGTAATTTTCATTTGGTTCATAATTTTACTTAGCTGATTCAAGAAGTTTATTAGTAATTTTGCAAATTTCTGCTGCTCATGATTGATTAATGATTTTATTGATACTTAATTTTGTTTTTTTTAAGAGAGGCAATTGAGTTTAGGTCGATTTCTCCTCTCCTTTATTATTATTCAATTCAACTATTATTTCTAGATATTATAGTATATTGTTGTTGGGTAGCTTCTTTCGAGGATTTATTTGTATCAGTATGAACTAAAACTAGATCTCATCAATATTTGTCTCATCTTCTAACCTCATTCCATTATATCTATATATTCCATAAATTTTCCATAAATTTTTCATTAGATTACTCAACTCCTTCTAAAAATTAAACTTCGATAATAAAAACCAATTCCTTTCTACTTAAAATTCTAAAACCACCCAAACCCCAAAAAACTCCATTTCCCATAAAAACTCTCCATATCATCCCTACAAAAGTCCCAAAAAATACAATCAACTAACTTGATTACCTAAGTATCCTTAATAAAGTTCATCGCAGCTCCATTGATGCAATACCTGATGCCAGTGGGTCTCGGTCCATCATTAAACACATGTCCCAAATGCGCATCACACCTGAAGCACCTGACCTCCACCCTTTCAAGGCCATGACTCAAGTCTTGTACCTCTTTGATATTATCCTTTTCAACAGAATCAAAGAAGGCAGGCCATCCACATCCAGAGTGAAACTTATTAGTTGATGTAAAAAGCAAGGCACTACAAACAATGCAGAAGTACTTTCCCTTCTCAGTCAAGTCAGTATAAGGATGAGTGAAAGGTCTCTCAGTGTAGCTTTCCTGAGTGACTTTCCATTGAATTTCAGTGAGTCTTTTTCTCAGAGCTTCTTTATCTTCCATGTGATTTTTACTGATGTAAGTAATTCTAGAATAGCAAGTCTATTAACTAATATAAATCAGATATCTGCTACAGATCAGAGATCATAAAAGCCTATCATCATCAATTCATCAGTGATCAGTTATTTGGTGTTCTCATGGATCAAATAAGATCAAGTATAAATGGAAGGATTTAATCATTAGCAGTTAAAATCTTCGAATATCTCTGTCGACTTCACACCTGGATATAAAGACATGAACATCTGACTGTCTTTTTCCATCTTCTTCTCGTAGTTCTCGCCTAGGTAGATGAAGTCATCCAGTGGAAACTTGCTGTGCTTTAAAAATGCGATTGTTTGGATTATCTCGTGTCTTAATTTTTCAAGTGCTTCGAAATTAGCACCTGGGTTGAGTTCTTCTGTTGAGATGGATTTTAACATTAAATCTTCTCTTTCGTGGATTAGTTTTAAGATCTTTACTATTAGACCTCTTGCTTTGTAGAGAGTGAGACAGTTTTTTAGGACTAGGTCCAGGTTGTGAAAGTTGAGATCATGAACTTGCATGTAAATTTTGGGTAGTAGGAGCTCTTCTTTTAGTCTTTCTAGAGTCTTTTCTGCTTTATTTAGCAATTTTGGATCGTCGAAGGTTTTTGTTAGCATTATTTCCTCGATTTCGTGGTTGCTTAGAATATCTTCTGGAATGGTGAATTCGTTTTTAGAGACTAGACTTTCAAGTTTTGAGCGACTCCAGTCAAAGTTCTCAGTTTTTTCATAATTTTCAACCTTTTCTCGTCGATCCTGCACTTTAATACCCCGACTTCTCGAAGCAGATCTTGTCTCAATACCAAAATTTTTGTTACTTTTTCTACTCATTCCAGAAGCCGGTCTACATTTAACCCTAGAAGCGGGTCTAGAATTTCCTTTATCACTAACTTCACCTTTCCCCTGCAAGATCTGTTTAAACAAAGCAGGGTCATTTCTAATCTCTTCTACAATTTTATTCCAATGAGCAGGGCTTTGTTCTTCATTAAAAACGACATCAGTGATAAAGCTGTTAGTTTTAATCATTTTGCGACTTGAAGAAGTCACGTAGACTTTTTGCATGTTTGAATTCAATTCTTTATTTCTTGTGCTTCTTTTCCTTAGACGAGAAAACTGCCGAGAGCCTCCAGTTTCTGACTCGGCTTTCGATGTAAGAAAAATTTCACTTTTTCCAATAGTTTCTGATGGAGAATAAGGCATCAGCTTTGGAATAAGTCTTAAAGACCTGTCTGAAGAGTCTTTGAGATTTGGTCTATCTGGATAAGAACGCTCAGGTGTTTTTGAATGGGGTTTGGACATTTGAAGCTTTGAGTTTGTGTATGGAGATCGCTGAAGTTTGATTAGAGTTTGCTTGTAGAAGGTGTTTTCGCTTAGAAGGTCGTGAATTTGCTTGTCTTTTTGCTTTAGAAGCTCAAGAAGTTGAATGTGTGAAAAATCTGTTTGGGTTTGTTGGGTTTGTGAGGTTGTGATTGGTGACTGTTGGGATGGTTTAAACATTTTATTTAGAATGGAGAATGGAATTATTGAATAATGGTGTTTACTTAGGATAAATGGTAAAGATTTACTTAAATATAGTGGAGTTTTAATTATTGAAGATTAGATTATGATAAGTTGTTGGTTGTCAATGATTTCACTAAGGATTATTTTCGTGTTGTTTGAAAGGTGGAAATTTCATGAAAAAACTACCATGCAATACATTATTCCTATAAGATAATTTAAATCCTCGTAGGTTCAATCCGATTCTCATCAGTTTAGAGGTATAAGGTACATATTAAAGTTAACATGTATTGATCATCACACAAAATCAAAATAAAAATATCTCTAACTAAAAATCTCAAAAATCCAATCCCTTAATCTGTTAAAACCAAATACTTACCTAATCAACATAATTATCTCACCCTACTGAAACCTCGGCAAATACTTCAACAAAAAGAAGCTCACAGTTCGATAAAAAATGATAACAAGAATCATAAAAAGAATGCATTCATTATAAGTATTCGGTAAATTCAGTTGTTTTTTTGCATCATGAGCCAAATCTTCAGCGCCATGCAGATCATCAAGTTGCGGTATGATTCCAGCTTGAAAAGTGAAATAATAAGGAGAGATCCATTTCAAGAAAAACCACTTCGGAATATCATCATAATTGACTAAAAACCCAGAGCAAAGCCACATGGGGACTAAAGTGATCATCGACCAAACAGCTCCAGATTCCATGGACTTACAAACAATAGACAACAACATTCCAAAGCCACTTCCAATAATGCCAGACATGACAGCAGCGATGTAATACTTGACAACAGACATTGGATAAGTATTCAAAGAAAGCTGATAATACAATGAAAGAGTAAAAAGTACATCCCAGGCTAGTTCAAGCGGGATATTAATCAGATTATAGCTCAAAAAGTAAACAAAAACACTATACCTCTCCTGAAAATACTCTCTTAAAAACACAGACTTATGCATCTGGAAGGTCTGGATCACTGAAAGATGAGCTTCTATAGAATACGTGCACATCATCACAAAGATCAAACTTTCTCTATCATAAATTCCTTGACTATCTTTCCCCAAATCCCAAAACACTGCAGAAGACATTGAAGCATACATGATGATTTTAAAAATCTTCGCTGCTAAGTTCATCGGATTCCTCACCATGTCAAGATAAGCCCTCCAGACAAGAAGTCTCAAAGTTAAAAAAAAACCAGGTCGATAGACTTGCCTGTTGATGATGTTGGAATCTTCGAAAATACTGTAGTTTAAAGGGTATTCAGACATTTTAAAACTGTTCTCGCTTATTACGTTCAAACAGTGGTCCCCTGGGTTGTAGTTCTTTGGGATCGGGTAGCCGAGCTCTGAGAAGAACTCGATTGTCTTGCTGGCTTTACCCATGTAAACTGTCATTCCCTGGGAAAGAAGCAGAAGACGGTCGAAACAGTCGAAGATCTGAGAACTCGGCTGGTGAATTGTTGCGATTACTGTTCTTTTGTATGTTTTTGAAATTGATACGATTAGTTGAGTTATGCTTAAAGCGATAAAACTGTCTAAACCTGTGGTTGGCTCATCTAGGAATAAAACGGATGGGTTTGATATCAGCTCGATTCCTACTGATGTTCGCTTTTTTTCACCTCCTGAAAGACCTCGGACTAACTGACCTCCAACCACAGTATCAGCACAAGCTAAAAGTCCAAGGTCATCAATAATCTGCGAGACATGCGATTCAACACTACTCTTAGAAGCATTTAAAGTTAAAGTGGCAGCGAAAGTTAAAATTTCTCGAGGAGTCATCGAACTAAACAAAATATCATCTTGAGGAACGAATCCAATCATAGACGCATAAGGGACTGAAGAGATAGGAATATTATTCAACAAAATTGAACCACTCTCAATTTTTGTGTTTTTTTGAGGTCTCTGACTGAGACAATTCAAAAGTGTTGTTTTTCCTGCTCCAGAAGGGCCCATCACAGCTAAAAATTCGCCAGGTCTGACAGTTCCATGCGCGTTTGACAGGATCTTTCTACTCGGGTTCCTTGATTTCGACACTGTCGTCACTGTTAGGTTGCTCCAGCTAAGGGCTGCTGAGAAATTTTCGTCTTTGTCCATTGGTAAATATGGATAAGCACTTGATAGAAGTTACAATGAAGTTTGGAGTTTTTTGGTCTGAAATCAATGTTTTAGATTATTTTTAAGGATTTATGGAGAATCAAGCTTTAAAGGAAGGAAAAGTTTTAAGGGATGAAATTTTGGTGGTTTTATGGGGATTTTTTCTTGGGTTGGAGGATTCCGGGTTCAAAGTATGAGCTTTTTTATGTTTAGGATTTAAATTTAGAGATGGTTTTAATCAATATAATTAAGAACTATTAACTAACTAAATTTATTGACTGAGGTGCTGGTTCGGATGTTGTATGTTCCAACTCCTGAGCCCACTTCAAAATAAGTCAGCACCTTAAGTTCAGAAGGCTGTAAATTAAACTCAAATACATTCTTTCCATTAAATTCAATCCCAGAACTTTCACTGAAATCACAAACAACCTGAATGGGATACGAGTTTTCATTTAAAAACCCATACAAGAAGCTCTGGTCACTTTTCTCATACAAACAAAGTGCACTAGCGCCTCCCACTTTAAGTTTACTACTTCCAACTTTTCTCAATACAAATTCATGAGCCTTGAAATAATAATCCAAGAAATTTTCCTTATTTTCATTCATAATGACAATTTCAGTAGAATGAACAGTGACCAAGTAAAACCTTGTCTTAAACGAGAAAAGATCATCATCATATCCCCAGTTAAAAAACCATTCTCGAACAGTATCACTTCCCAGTTCCTCATACTTTGCACTGATAAACTCAACAAGGCCATTAGGTGTAAGTCCTTGTTGATAACTCGGAAACAAGCTGAGCAATTCACTGAACTCGCTTTGCGAGTACGAAATTCCTACTTCAGCCATCATTTGACTGAATTCCGAGAAAACCAGCTGATCAGTGACAACCAGATTCCATTTGCGGAACAGGTCTCGAATCGCTGAATTAAACAAAGGATGGACTTTTCCTTCACTGACCCATTCGAAAGTTTCAAAAGTCTTGTTAGGGTCTTTAGTAAACCCGACACCAGTGACCCTCGGAAGAATGACATAAGTTTTTCCTACTTCCATATCAAGAGTGACTGAAGTATCTCTTGAATTATCCGTTGCATAAATAGGAACAAAATTCGAGTACTGTTGATCAGCTTCAAGAACAAAAAATCCCATGTTTAAGTACTTTCGTCGGTACTTCGCCCCATAAACCCTCTCATCATCCTGGTGAATACTGACGACGACCCTGCTATTCTTCACCACCTGAACAGTGTAGTACTTATCGCTGAAGACCCACTTGACATCATCAACAACTTGTGACCTGAAAACTCCCTTTGCCCTGGCTTCTTGTTTGAAAATGGTGCAACAAATATCGATTTCATTGAAGTTCAGCAAGACATCCGAGTAACTCATCCAAAACGCGCCGTCAGTGGAGTCAAGTACAGGTTTAACCTCTTCTTTCATCTCTTCCGTCCAAAGATCTGAATTCGTGCTCCAGTCGCCTGTCCATTCAAAGTCGCCCCAGGGGTTGCGAATGTTCATCAGTTGGTTGCCCTGTGCTTCTTTCATCGATATAATCGAATAAGAGTGCCCTGGGACTAAACCACTTCCTGTTCTTGTCCCAGTCTCTGAAATTGCATCAGTTCCCTGGGTGTTAATCGCGACCAAATTTCCCATATTAAAGAAACTGAGACTTGTTGACCACAAGGAATTATCCGCGATTAAAGCCTTTACAGTACTGTCGTCTCGTGGGTAGGAAATCGTGGGAAAGCCTGTCACGTCCATGAAAGACCTGTCGGGTTGTCCAGAGCGCAAGAGACTGTAAGACCCGTGGACTTTCGCATAAGCTTTTTCGATCAGCAACACCCACAGCTCGTTACTCACTGACCGGGAAAACATCGGACCAGCGAAAGGATCGCAAGGGAAGTAGTCGTCGACGACCACGACCACCCATTCCCCTCCTTTGTTTATCTTCACTCGGTAAAGTCCTGAAGGGTTCACTTCAGAGTCAAGCAAAAGGTCTTGAACGTATCTTGGATTCTCAGCTATGCAGCCTAAAGCACTCATGAACCAACAGTTTCCTAGTCGTCCTTGCAAGATGTCATTTGGAGAGATAGTTTCAAAGACTTTAAATGTACCTTTAAAGAAATCTTGAGGTCTTCTCCAGTGAACTGGGTAGTCTATTGGACTTGATGTGCCTAAGTTTATTGATGAGTCCTCAGGTGGGAAGAAGGGGTCAATGAAAGTTTCTCCGAAGGTGAAAAAGTTGTTGTTTACTGATAGAGGGTCAGTTTTTTTGAACTTTTCTCTGGAAATACGGATTTTTTCTTGTAGTTCCAAGTTGTAAGAAAGGAGGACATCTCTGGAGATATCGTCTGAAGGAGTTTTGACTGTAAACTTGTAGCTGATGGATAGCTTGTAACTACTCTCAAGTTTTACCGTCGCGATTAGGGCCTTGCTGAAAGGAAGTACGTCCTTCTCTACTATCAAGCTGCTTTCTCCTTCAATCTCTGCACCTGTAGAAGACGACAGGTCCAGAGTGAAGACGACTGTCTTGAAAACCGTGTTGTTAATCGATATAATCCTTATACCCGAAGAGGGCTTTTCAGTGATATACACCACTCCTTCGAATATCACCTTTTCGGTAATCGACATAATAAATGTCAGAGTCGGACTTCGACCCGGCCAACGTTGACTCGTCAAGCGAAGAAGTCCTTCCGTTTAAACGTGAAAAACCTGAGTTCCTTTCAGAAAATCTTTCCCTTCCAGACCCTTTGGCCTTGTTGGAAGACTTTAAATCTCTTTCAAAACCAGCGAAACGAGTGAAAAAAAATGAAAAAAAAGACTTTTCAGCAGTGATCTCAAAAAAAGCCTCTTTAAATAAACTGATTAAAGACGATATCGACCAATATGATTACTTCGCAAGTGAAACTTCAGCAATTCTTGATCATTGGAAAGCACCGCAGGACCTTCCTGACCCTTTTGCAGTGGCTGACAGGTCAAAATTTATTAAAAACTTGAAGCCGAGGCAGCCTGTTGACATTGCAGCGAAGCTACAGAGGGAGTTTGATCATGTTGAAAGGATTAAAAAGGGAAAAAGACAGTTTCAGAAGGA
Organism: Stentor roeselii; assembly: GCA_006503475.1. Taxonomy (NCBI): domain Eukaryota; phylum Ciliophora; class Heterotrichea; order Heterotrichida; family Stentoridae; genus Stentor; species Stentor roeselii. The sequence continues at coordinate 48,909 of RSEH01000020.1, read as the reverse complement.
CCAGGAAAGAAAAATGAGACAACAGTTTGATAGTTAGTTTAATTATGAAACTTGTATGATAAGTAATGGTCGGAATCTTGAGGGGAAATGTGATCTTCGATGTAGATTAGGATTTCTTGAGATAATTCGCAGATGTGGAAAAGAAGACGCTCGAAATTTAAGGTACTTGAAAGATTTCGCATTTCTTGTAACTTTGATTTACGCTTTTTTAGAAGAGGTTTTAAGTATTGAGAGTCGGAATAACTGTCGAGAAGACGTTGAATTGAATTGGAAAGTTCTAGGTAGTCTGTTCTGGATGATAGTTTTGAGTATTTTGTGCTCTCATACAACTGTCTCCAAGTATCCGAGTCAGACCCTTCCGAATTCTTTTCAATATTTTTTAACTTTTCATTCAAACTCACAATTTCTCTGTTTTTCGCTTCTACCTCATTCTGAGAATTTTTGAATTTTTCTTCAAGTTCATTCATTTTCGCGATCTGTTTCCTAAAAAGGTTATTTTGTTCTTTTTCCTGAACCAAAGACTTCTTCAAATAAGTGATTTTTTGCAGAGATTTTTCATAAGCAGACTCAATGATTTGTTTGGATTTCATCATTTTTTCAAAAATCGGAGAAGTTGCGAAAGTTCTGAGAATAGTTCCAGGTTCCATGTTTATTAAACTAATTCATGCCAAATCATCAAAAATTGTTTCGAAAGCTCTCATTAAATGGTCTTGAATGTGTTTTTCCCCTTCAGAATCCCCATCAGGACTGACGTAAATGTGAGGGTTTTTCATGTTTCTTCGAAGTTGACTAACTATTTTATCTGAACTTTTTTCTCTTGGTTGTTTCACTGCTTCGTGAATTTCCCAGTCAGAGTAAATAATGTTTGACTTGGATTTTTCTCTTTTAATACGACTTCGCGATTGAATCAATGATGAAGGTGTTAAGTTTGAAGGACTTTTTAAGATTGAAGAACTCACGAGTTTGAAAGTGCTGTTTGAAGGTTTTAGAACTGGAGATACTGCCTTGCTCAGGAAAATTTTTGGATTTGTTTGGGGACGATTCATTTATTTATATCAGAATTAGAAGGTGGATGAGAGTTGAGGAAAAACATGACATTAGTTTTGATAATTTTATCACGGATTAGATTTTCTTTATATTAATAGGTTGGATGAATAAGACTTACGACAAGGCCATTAAACATTTAACTGACTGCAGTTGTAAGTCTTCATTTTCAGGAGTGAATCTACTGATTTTCTGTAAAGTTTTGCAAGGTCCTTCTGCATCTTTAGAAATTTCAGCTACTGATGTAAAAGGGAACTACTGGGAAATCAGCTTGAATCATGATGACTTCCAGAAGCATATCGAAACACTTGGACTTCTCAATTCAGACTGGGAAAACTTTTTCATCATGATGAGAGAAGCGTTTGAAAACAACTCAATTAGTGGAGAAATTACCTCTCATCTCGTGCATCTTCACATTGACTATCCTATTGGTGAAGCGAAAATCAGAGGAAGTTTTTCTTTGAAGTTCATTAAAAACCCAGCTCCTCAGCTGATATCTGACCTTGTTTTTGGATATATAAGCAAACTTGAGGTGAAATCACTAAAAAGACCCAGAGAAAGCTCAAGCGAAGCCAAAAGCCAGGTAATCGAGATGCCAAAACTCAAGCCGAAACCAACTAAAAAGAAAAAACCAAAGCAAATAGGGTCTAAAATCCTATAACCAATGACTAACCCTCTAACCCCTCAAAAATTTCAACGCATCATCATATTTAAGAAACCATCTTTAAATCCTTTCTGCCAACCTTCAAAACAATCATTATTTTACAACTCACACATGAGGTGAAATCTTCCTCTTCCTCCCAATAGTCATCTTCTGATTATAAATCTCAATTTTAGTAATCATCTGTCTATACTCCTTCTGGTCTTCTAGAATGGCTTTCCAGTTAAGTAACTTACTAGTCCAAGACTCAGCCAAATTGCCAGGGTTTTCACTTTGCAGTCTTTTCAAGACAATTTTTGGTTTCGAGTAAGGTTTTTTCGGACTTTTGATGTTAATGGGTGGAAGTCTTTCAGACACAGGAGAAAACGATTTATATTCCATTTAAGAATTATATCTAGCCCTTCAGGCCAGATCCATGCAAAAAACATATAAATTCAGAGATCTTGGTGGAAACTTCATCAATACCAGAAGTAGCAACTTTTTCATCATCGAAATTATAAAATCAGAAAGGAAAATCCTCACCATTCAGAAGCAGAACTGATTGATTGTCATCAAGAAAGTTATAAAGTCAGGTATAGGTGTCACCATGATTCAGATGGTAATTCCAGCAAAATCTTCATCACCATTAAATTATTATAAATGTGTCTATTCTAAACTTTTAATCAAACTCACCACCTGATTGGCTGACATGGTCTCAACTTCCAGCAGCTCATCGGCAATAGCTTCAATAATTTTCTTCTTAGACTGAAGAATTCCCACAACTCTTTTAAAACTTTCTTGAAGAATCTCCATCGCCACTGAATCGATTTGATTTCTCATTTGTTCAGAGACTTCATTAAAATTTTTCGGCACATAAACTCCAAGTTTATCTCTAAACATTCCTCTTTCAATCCCAGCATAAACGAAATTCGTGGCATAGTTCAAGTCACTTGAACATCCTAAAGTCACAAAGTCCTGACCTTTGACTACAAACTCAGCAGCTCTTCCACCCATCATGGTATCGACGGTGCCCATGATTTCTAGAAGAGATTTTTCAGTTTTGTCTTTGTTTTCTAAGATTTTTGCATGGCCTAAAGAAGGTCCTCGAGGTAAAATTGTGATTTTGTGAAGAGTTCCTGCACCTTTTGTGTAGTAAGCAGCGAGAGCGTGACCTACTTCGTGAATTGCCACGTCTCTTAAGTCTTTTTTAGGGAAAGTGTATGAACGGTTCTCGATTCCTATCGTCACTCGGTCGATGGCGAATTCAAAGTCCTGCATTATGCACCCGGTTCTTTCTTCACCCGCCGCGCGGAGCGCGGCGATATTTACGATGTTTGATATATCGGCACCTGTTAAACCTGTCGTCATACGAGATAAGGTTAAAAAGTCAACCGATTCAAGCATTTTCACTTTTTTCACATATAACTCAAAAAGCTCCTTTCGACCTTTCATGTCAGGAGGAGGAAGACTGATGACTTTATCAAAACGACCTGATCTCAATAGAGCCTTGTCAAGACTCTCTGGAAAGTTCGTCGCAGCGATGACTATTACTGAGTCATTTATTGAAAATCCGTCCATTTCAACTAGAAGTTGATTCAAAGTCTGTCTTGAAGACTCTCCATAATTCAAATTCCGTTGTGAGGCCAAACAATCAATTTCATCGATAAACAAAATACAAGGTGCAGTCATTTTTGCCAATGTAAACAATTCGCGGATTCTCTTTGAACCTAACCCGGCGTACATCTCTTCAAAGTCCGACCCTGAGCAATGATAAAAGTTGACATTAGCTTCTCCAGCGACAGCTTTTGCCATTAAAGTCTTTCCAGTTCCAGGTTTTCCAGTCAAAAGTAGTCCTTTTGGTAGTTTAGCTCCGATTTTTTGATACTTTTCAGGATTTTTTAAGAAATTGACGAGTTCTATAAGTTCTTGTCGACATTCATCAATTCCAAGGACGTCTTCGAACTTGACATTTGGTTTAGTGGCTTTGATGAAGCCTGAGCTGAAGCTGACTATACTGATGCCAAAATATCTTTTGATGATTAAATATCCCAGGCTTAAAAGTGCTAATACAGTTAAAAAAGGCTTGCGTCTTATGGATTTTAATTCCTTGTTTTCAGAAGAACTAATGAAAGTTGAAGAGTGAATCGGTTTCAGTGTCCACAAGTCTGCAAGTGCTTTCGAATGCGGAGATCTCTGATAATGCATTTGTTTCAAAGCTGAAAAGTACTGTTCTTGGCTTTTGATCCTCTCATTCTCAGATTCAAAAGATGAAGACTCAAAGGTCGAGACAACTTTTTCAAACTCGAAGGCTTTGTTCAACTCTTTGAGTTTCGAAGATGTCGAAAACTGCCTGATGAGTAGTCTAAAGCTCATAATAGAAATTATGGAACAATCCGATGAAGACTGCCGAAAACTCATCTTAAACTTAATTCACCTTCTTTCTGATCACGTGGAACTTCATCAAGCTGATGAGAGAGACCTGGACGAGGCGAGGAAAATGGTGAAGCAGATGATTAACCCGACATTAGACGAAAATTCTTTAAAAATCTTGATAAAAGCGCATAACTCTCTATATCCCAAAGAAAATTAATTATGGAAAAATTCGGAGACTTGTCTTTAATCAGTGGTGAAAAGTCCTCTGCTATCAACGACACTATCAACAAAATCGTTGAGCAATTTGGAAACTCGCCTCATATTCGCAACTCAAGCAACTTGGCCTTGTTCCCCGCGCAGGATGACTTCGACGATGCTGATGACTATGAGCGGGTCGACATGTCAAAGAGAGACGTGCTGCAACCTTCAGCTTTTCTTCAAAAAAGCGTATTTGCTAAGAAAATTCGTCAAAATGTGTACAAAGAAGAACCTCCTGAGATGGAAGAAACTATTGAAAGTCAGTTGGCTGGGGAAGTAAGTGCTTTTGATTTGAATGCTGTCATGAATCAAGGAAGACTCATGCATTTGAAACTTGATATGGACAGATTCCCCGAAAGCGCATTGACTATTGAAGATTTTGTTATTGTTATGAAGGAAGTTATTCAAGAAAATTTTGTGGATGAAGGGATTGATGAACAGACTTTGATTACTCAACTTATGGATAATTTTTACAGGATTGATAAACATAATACTGGGAAAGTCAATTTTCAGGATTTTAGCACTTATATGATTGATCAGGAGATGATGGCTGAAACTAGTAAGGAAAGGACTTTGCTTTATAGACCGAGCTCTGCTGTTGATGAGTCTAGACATGACAATTATATTGATAAACTTTTTTACTTTCCTAGCTTTGATAAGGTTGGGGTCATGGAGCAGAATATGAGAACTTTGAAGATATATAATGCGGAAACCATCCGATACGAAAGAACTTATTTCGTCACCGGAGGTATCACATTAGGAGCCGAGTACATCCAAGAGTTCCACGTGATAGTATTAACATCATCAGACAAGTCAATGCTAGTCTTCAACGCAGGCAGTGACAAATTACTTCGAAAGATAATAACTCCAGATTCCCAACTAACCCTAGTCTGGAGCCACCATTTCCAAATCCTATTCACCGCGGGCATGGAAGGAAAAGTCTACGGTTGGGTGATGGACGAGATCTTAAACCCCGACCGAAAAACCGAAGAAATTCCATACTCAGAAGTCTTAGCAAAAGGAATGCCCTGGAAAGACAGTGACACCTGCATTTTCCACTTAGTAGAAATGACAGGAATGCAACAGATCGCAACAGCCTGCGCAGACAAAGTAATAAGAGTCTGGGATATAAAATGGGAAAACAACATCAGCCCTCGCAAGACCCTCTCAGGGCATATTAAAGCTGTGAGGTTCCTGGCCTATAGCTACAGTTTTAACTTGCTTATTTCCTGCGGGTTTGAATTCGAAGCACTTGTCTGGAACCCCTACGTAAGTGAACCTATTTGTAGACTGAAGGGACATGAAGCCCCTCTCACTGGAGTCGAGTGTCCTGAAGTCAACCCCACAATAATCACAGCAGACTCAAAGGGAATCATCAAGGTCTGGAACATTAGAGACTATTCCTTAATTCAAACATTTTACGTCCCTAATGTATTGAAGCTGAAAAGTATCAAAAGTATTCCGAAACATCGAAGACTCATCACTGCAAGTCGAAAGTTGCAAATGTTTGACTATGAAAAGTCATTTGTTCCTGAATTAAGTGATGATAGTCCGATTTTCTGTGCACGATATTCACCGAGTCAATTGCAGATCTTCATTGCAGGACAGATGAGTATAAAGGTCTGGAATGCTGTTTCTGGAAGACCTATTCGTATGATTTCTGAAGAGTTTTCAAGTGAAATAACTGCAATTATTTTAGATGAAACTGAGAGAAAAATCATTGTCGGGGATCATAGCGGGAGGATTATCATGGTTGACTCTTTAAGTGGAGCGCAATTGAAGGAGTTTAACAATCACTCAGATGAGGTCACTGCGATGTTTTACGTGCCTGGAGACAAACTTCTCATTACTTGCTCTTGGGACCGGAAGATAATGATTCACAATGACAACTTAAAAACAGGAATAAAGGAAAAAAACAAAGGAATTGTAAGAACTGTGATCAATGCCCACGCGGATGATATTTTGTGTGTCGGGTACTCACGGTCACTTGATATGATCGCCACCGGCTCAAGAGACTGCCAGATACGTCTCTGGGACTACGAGACCTGCAAGTTGGAAGGATGCTTGATAGGCCACAGCTCAGACATCATCGTTTCTCTATTCTTAGAACCTTTACCTCTTCTCTTCGTCAGCGACATCTCAGGGACTCTTTCACTTTGGGGAGTGAGACTGCCAGGATACAGTTCTTTTCAATGTCTGTTAAAATGGCGAAATATGCACACTTTAGAAAAAACTGCAACTATCACTGCAGCGACGTACTTATTCGAAGAAGGAACTGTTGTTTTAATTCTTGGAGATGAAAAAGGAACTATTCGAGTGCTTAACCTTCAGGGACTTATTGAAGATATGAAAATTGTAAGACCTGCAAGTTTTAAACATGGAACTAAACCGCGAAATCCTACTAGACTTGCTGATCTTGATATGAAGGCTGGAGTGGGAAACGCTGGAAAAGGACTGAACAGGAAAAACTCTGGAAGTAGCATCGGCTCGGATGAGGCTCATGCCGCGAATGAACTTGAATTCATTGCGAAACCGATAAAAGATGACTACCTGGCAAAACAGATGACCCAGTGGAAAGCTCATAATGATGCCATTAAGTATATCGCAGTTGTTAAAGAAACTTTAAATGTTTCTTTGTTTTCTGCTGGATTGGATAACATGGCAAAACTTTGGACTTTTAAAGGGGAACTGTTGGGAGTTCTTAAACAGGGGAATAAGTTTAAAGGATCTTGGAAGTTCCCTGTGCTTAGCAGTATTGACTCTGAAAAACAAGAGAAAGCCAGTGAAATCTTAGCGAAAATGGCGAAACTCCCAAAGGTAAATGAAAGGTTTCCCTCCCCAAAGCAAGGAGATCGACGAGCAGGTCTGAATAAGTTAAACACTCGTTTAATCGGCGAAACCAGTGACGTCCTTTCAAACCGGGACATGATAAAAAATTTGAAAGAAGTTGAAAAACTATTACCAAAGGACACCTTATACGAAGGTATCAAAGACGGTAAATCTTTTAAACCGAAGAAAGGGAAGAAGTGATTAAATAGTGTGGATTAGAAGTTAATCTGATTCTTTATATACAGCAGATTTTCCCTTGTAGGTTGACTCTACCATTGTATGTTCTCTAGTGAGCAGCATTTGAGGAGGTAAGATATCGACAACACATCCATTATCAACAAGCATCACCAAGTCATAATTCCTAAGAATCTTCAATTTATGCGCGATAGTCACAAGTGTTTTACCAGCACAATGCTCATCAATAACCCCTTCAATAATCCTTTCAGTCTCCTGGTCCACATTAGCAGTGGCTTCATCTAGTAAAATAATATGAGACTCCTTTATCAACACCCTACAAAGTGCAAGAAGCTGCTTCTGCCCAACAGAAAGATCCAAATTCTTAATCTCCGCATGAATGCCGTAGTTAACGACATATTCATCAAGTCCTACAATGTTTAAAAGTCTTACAATTTCTTGATTATCATGAATACCTTCAGGGTCGACGTTGAATTTAAACGAACCTGAAAAGACGAAAGGATTTTGACTCATGAAAGAAATTTGCTTTCTCAGACTATTAAGCGAAAAAAGGTTAACATCTTGCCCATCAACTAGAATTTTCCCAGATATCGGTCTTGAAAGTCGATAAATCGCGTTAAAAATTGAACTTTTTCCACTACCTGACCTTCCAATGATGCCGAACTTCTTCCCAGGTTCGACTTCGAAGGACATTGCGCATAATGCGAGTTCCTTGAACCCTGTGTAAGCCATTGTAACGTTTTGGAACTCGATCCTGCCTTCAGTTAGACTTAAAGGCAACTGCTCAGTTTTAGACTCTGCTGAAAGAAGGGTGTAAGAATGGACTCTGTTAAGAGAAGGCAACAATGAGGCGATTTCGATGATGAGTCTGTAAAACCAGGGCAAAATGTTCATGATTCCAATGTTAAAGCTCAAACTTACAGCAACTAATGAAGGAGGATAAGTCTCTAGAAAAACAATCACGAATAAAAAGTTGATACTCAGCAAAAAACTCGCACCTAATGAAACCAAAGTCGTGTATCCTCGAAGTGTGTAAAAAAAATTCAAATATCTGTTCGCTAGCTTCAAGTTCTTCTCTTTAAACCGTGATATTAAAAATGTCTGAAGTTCCAGACTTCTGACAGTCGCAATGCCGACGATGGTTTCTTTGCAGATGTTCGTAATAGGCCCACTTGCAAGCATGTAATATTGTCGAAGAAGGACAATAGTCCGAAGGCACTTCACAGTGAGAATCGTTGAACAAATGACGAAAATCGCGATGTTTATCACATTCCAAGGAATCACATAGATGATATACGTGATATACCCTAAAATCATCATTCCAAACATGATGGTAAAAGTGATCGCTTGAGTCAGATTCTCGTCAATTTGGAAAATATCTCCAGAAAAACTGTCAATGAACTCCTTCGGCGTCTTGCTGTAGAAAACATCGAGATTTGAATTTAAAACCGCGGAAACTGCCTCGTTGTGAATATTTTTAGATGATATGAAAATTATCAGGTATAAGAAAAAGTTGCGTAAAAGGGTCCCTGTGATGATGATTGAAGTGACTATCAGAAGAATCCGGGGGTAATAGTTTGAAGACTGTTCTGAATCACTTTGACTGCTCCAGAAGCTGATCCAGTACTGGTGGACGATGTAGAAGAATTGAAGACTTCCACTTACTATCAAGAAAAGGACCAGAAGGTACCAGGTCTTAAAGCCGAGCATTAAAAAACCGTATAAAAGACTGAACCGGTAGTTATAGTTGTTCTTTCCAACGATTGTCCTGTTAAAGACCTGGGAGTCTCTTAGTGGAATTCCTTTTTTCTTCAATTTATCATCCATCAAAAACCGGTCTTTTATTCTTTGTTTTCGTCCTTTACTTTTCATGTAGTTGTTTATCATGTTCATCGAGTTGTTGTCGAATAAAAGGTTATCGTAAACTCCACAAAACTCCAAAAAACCGTTGTTTAAAAGAAGGATCTTGTCAAACACCGGCAAAAGGTCGATGTCGTTCAAGACAATGACTCGGGTTTTCTCTTTCAAAATCCCGAAAAAGCATTTTTGCATGATGTTTTCAATACTTTTCATATCTAAAGCAGCGAAAGGGTCATCTAACAGGTAGATATCACTGTCCTGGTAAATACTTCTCGCAAGTGAAATCCTCGCTTTTTGCCCTTGACTCAACAATTTTCCCTCTTCACCGACTTTTGTCTTATCTCCTAAAACCATTCCAGAGATATCAGAGTCAAGTTCACAAACATTAAGGATTTGTTTATAACGACTTTCTTCAAGACTTCTTCCCATCAAGATGTTTTCTCGAATAGTTCCTTGAATAATCCAGGGTTCTTGGCTTAAGTAACAGATTTTCCCTGTTTTGTGCACTTTTCCTTCAAAAACGTTACATTCTTTGAGTATTGTACTTAACAAGGTAGACTTCCCTGAACCCACAGGTCCGATGACGGCGCATAATTGTCCAGGGTATAAGAAAAAGTTTATGTCTTTTAATGAAAATGTGCCTGGCTCACTCAGGAGGAACTGGTCTGTGCTTTTTTCGTTTGACATGTACTTGTTCCAAGAAGAAAATACACTTTTCAGCTGAAGATTTAGCTTTTCCTCGTAATTTTCATTGGAAATTTCAGAGATTTGCATGATTTCAGTTATTTTCTTTAGACATATTCGGATAAGTTTGAGAATCATGAGTCCTTCAGAGACTCCTGCAGTGATGTAAAAGTGAGAACTGATCAAAATACACACTCCACAGAAGACTTGATTAACTTCAAGACTTCCTCCCATTTTCACTTTAATCCAATAAGTCAACAGAATAAAAGCACCTTGAAAACTAGTCACAAGTGTAAAACTAATGATTTTAAAAATCGATTTTTTTAAATGCAGCTGAATTTCTTTCTTCCTGGACTTCCTCACCTTGTCGTTGATGACCTTTTCCCATGCGAAGATTTTGATGATTTTAATACCTTGCACAATGGAATTGATCCAGTTAAGTCTTTCCCGAGTTAAAAACCCGATTTTTTCCTTCAAACTGTCGAGTTTCTGCAGAATTGAAAGACTAACCGGAATTGTAAAAAGCATTGAAAAGTGAACAATCACGCCAGACACTCCGATTTCAAAGTAAAGCACAATAGAAGCAACAATGAAGTACAAAGGAATCAACACAATGAAAGTGGTCATACAAAGCTGCATGATGCAAGCAAGTTCAATGTTATACAAGTTAATAATTCCAGTCATCTGCCCATCCTGCAGGTTCATTTGACTGACTTTCACTATTTTTTTCATGATCATCTCGTTTAAATTTGCCCGAATTTTTATTGCGAGTTCTCCAGACAACAGGAACATTTTGTCGTTTTGGATGACTCCGAAAAAAGAGAAGAAGAAGATTCCGATAGAGATCAACACTCCTTCAATTATATCGTCGTTTTTATATATAAAAGTAATAAACTGGCCTATTAACACTGATTGGCAGAGAACACAAATCATCGAGATCAACAAAGGAACTAGAGCCATGATGTACTCTTTTCGGTAAGATTTCAAAAGACAGTGAAACATGCTCGGGGATAAGTTTTTTTTTTCGTCCTCCCAGCAGGACTCGAGCACTTTGAATGACTGGTCGATTGAAATGGATTCAGGGATCGAAAAAAGCTTTTTTGAATCTTTTATCCTTTTCGCAGTCTTTCGGTAAAATGGGACGAGCCATATCACTAGTAACCGACTTATAAAAGATGCCTGGTCTTTTGGGTGCTGATTTTTAGACATATGGTTTAATTTATTTAAAAATTAGAATCAGAGAAAGCGATGCGTAACTTTTATTAATTAAAGTCAGATGTTTTGATATAAACGTTTTTATTCATAATTAAATGAAAAGGAGAATCGGATGGTCTAGACCAGGAAGTCTTAATTTAAGATACTTTCAGAGACATATTTGTAAATCTTGATCGCCGTGATCTTTTCACATCAAAATTATTTCCCCTTAAAACCATCAAAAACTACTTAAAAATATGGACCCCGAAACTGAAAAACAAGTCAGTAAAAAACCCTTTCTGTTCAATCCCACTGATGACTTTCATATCCTCATCACCAAGTTTTTTTCCTAAACTTTCGAAATTTTCTAAAATTCTTTCTAACTTCGAACTTTTAACAACCACTCCACATCCAAGTTGCATACACCAAATAATACAAACTTGTGCAGGACTCATTGAATTTTTTGTGCTTATTGATAAAATTTCAGGGATTTTCAAAATTGATTCATTAAATCCTGTCCAGTGTGCAGGAGGTGAGAAGATCACACGATAGGCAAGAATAAAAATTGAGTTTTTTTGACAGAAACTGAGAAGTTCGGGTTGTTGGTGAAATGGATTCACTTCAACTTGGTTTACTGCTGGAGGTACTCGGCAGTAGGAGAGAAGGTCTTGAAGGAGGCTGATTGTCCAGTTTGATAAACCGATTGAATGAACCATCCCGCAGTCGAGTAGCTCTTCCATTTGACTCCATACTTGGTGAAGGGGGAATCGGTCTAGAAGATCAAGTTTTTTTACTGGAGATAGTGACTTGTAATCCTGCTTTAAAACGATAGGCCAGTGAAGAAGCAACAAGTCAACATAATTACATTTAAGCCTCTGCAAGCTTTCAAAACAGGCAATTTTAATCCTGCGGTAGTCGCTTGGCCATATTTTCGTCGTTATAAAAATTTCTTCTCTCACAATGTATCCAGATGTGAAAATTTCTTCTAAAGCAATTCCAACCTGTCCTTCATTTTCATAAACGCTAGCAGTATCAAAGTGTCTAAACCCAGTAAAAATCGCATTCTTTATACTATCTTTAATATCATTTTCCTCTATTTTTGCAGTTCCAAAGGCAAGAACAGGCATACGATGCCCTGAGTTAAGTAAAACTTCCATTATAACTCTAAAACTGCCAAGATAGATTATTCTAGTTAAACTTCTTGCACAAATTCTCGATTTTCACTATATTTTTCTTCTCTTTCCGAAGATCTTGTGAATTTGTTGAAGAAGTTAACGCGATTATGAATGATTCGGTCGATGATCTCCTGGGTGTTAATTTTATTGACGCTTTCAATTTCTCTATAAATTCCGAGATCTTTAGGGATCTGGAAAGGGTCTTCATCAGTCTCGATGCTTCCTTTGCGACATTTGGAACTAGATGGTTCTGTTTTTAAATTTGTTCCTTCCGCAACGATTTGAATATTAAAGCCTTTCAGAAGATCATGAGAAATTTTCCAAGGCGCTCCAATAATGACTTCATCAACATACTTGGTACTAAGCACACACATTGCCCTATCATGTAAACTCATGATAGGAAAATTTGAGCCTTTATAACGATTAACAGTCTCATCATCATGAACTCCAACAATCAAAAAGTCGCCTAAAGCCTTAGCCCTCTTCAAAGTCTCCAGATGTCCAACATGAAACAAGTCAAAAGTCCCATCAATATAAACAATCACTTCTCCAGGTCGAGGTTCTCTTTTATTAGAAAATTCACTAAGTCTTCTAGAAGTAGTCAACAAGTGCTTTTCCTTGACCCTTGAATTCTCAATTTGTGTTGAAAGGACTGAATTCGAAGTGACAGGTGTATCAACTTTTTCCCAGGCGTCTTTAGTCATCAATAAAAGTTTTCCAACAAGTTGAGTTGTAGAGATTCCTTCAGTTCTTTTGAAGATCTTACACCTGCCAGCCCGTTTGAGTATCGACATGCAATCATCGCCGTTTTCGTTAATACTAAGATCATCGCCATGTGCAGCGTAGCGACAGTTGATTGAGTTAAGCAATTCAATAGTAGGAGAATAAGGCGCGTCTTCAATCACTTCGTCCACCCACTTGCAGGACCTTGCCAAGAAGTACCTTTCTTGCTCTTTCATCACGGGAGGACCCTTGTTGCGAGCGATTTCCGCGTCTGAATGGACTCCGACGACGAGGTACTTTCCCAGGGCTTTCGCTTGGCGAATCGCGTTGTAGTGCCCTGAGTGCATCAAATCGAAACACCCGTCCATGTAAATTCGGTCTGGATCGCCGATGTCCGAATAACTCGCTTGGTCTACTAGAGGACTTGACGGAGGAGTTGAGGAAAGGAAGTCGAGATATTCTGATAATAAGGATGATGCTTGGAAATTCTCATCTTCGCTTAATGGGTATCTTGGAATACTTGGAAGAGATGATTCGGAAGACTTTGATTGATTTGAAAGAAGGCTTAGAATCTGGCAGAGCTGTCGGAAGAAGGATTCTTTTGAGGCGAAAATTACTTCTGACATTATTAGAGATGGCCGTTTGGGATAGAGATGTTTTATTGGGGGTTGGCTGGGATTGGAGTTTTTTAGGGTTTTAGAGGGTTTGGTTGGAGAAAGGAGGGATTTTTTAGGTTTAGGGGATTTTGTGAATTTTTGGAGAATTAAGAGATTATTATGAGAATAGGTTATTTTTTTGTAATAATTCATTTAAACAATATTATTTTAAATTTTAGTCACTGTTAGATGAATTTGTTTTTAAGTTTGGAATCATCTTAAAATGACAACTCCGATAGGTTTACATTTAAATTTCATATAAAAATGGATCAGCTTCGACCCGGGATGCCGGAAGACAAAATCAATGATTTCTTTCGTGCTAAAACGATGGGACATCCAGTAACAGAAAAATCTTTAAGCCAGTTTGGAACTGAAAACCCTTTGGCCCCAAGGGAATCAGGATCTTCAAGTCACCTGTTAGCCCCTCCAGAATCATCTTTTCATCCTCTGGCTCCAGACACTACCAGTTCAGGAAAATTCGGATCTCTTGCTAAAACAACTCAAAAGCCCACGCCAAAAGGCCCAATACGAGGTACCAGTTCATCCTCAATGATGCAGCGCAAAAAGACTCGTCCAAACACATTCGACAAGCTTTCCGACAAAGAAAAGACCGACATTTACTTCCAGCTTCAAGAAGAAAACATGAAACTAAAGAAAGATCATCAAAGCCTTGAAAATAGTCTGATGTTAATGAAGACAAATTTCTCAAAACTAGAAAAAAACGTAAAGCATGAAAGAGAACTCGCAGAAACTTACACCGGCAAAGACTTCAAAGCCAGTCAAATCGAGGCGCAAACAGGTCTTGACACTTTAAAAGCGGAGAATAAGATGCTGCTTCAAGAAAATAAGATTTTGATCAAAGCTGCTCTCACTGGAAACCTCAACAAACAGCTGCTTAGTCGCATTGAAGGCCCTACTTTGAATAAGTTTAACATGAAACCGAAGATTTTAAGTGGCGCTGTTATGTTTGATATCAAAAGAGAACAGTCGCCACCTCCTCTAAGGGAACCTACTCCTCCTGTCAGGTATGTTGAAGAAAAGGTCGATTTGTATAAACCGGAATATGATAGAATTTATGCTGAATTTGTGGAGTTGAAGGCAAGGTATAATTTGGAACTTGAAAAAAACCGCGAACTTGAAGAAAGACTTAAAAATCAGGCACCTGTGATAGACAACTCACAAGAGCTATTCGCCTTACGAGAAAAATGCAAAACACTAGAAAGACAACTAGCAGACGCCTTAAACTCTCCCTTCCTAAAAGACGATTCTAGATTAAAAGCCTTAATGATCGAGATAACAACTCACAAAGAGCGTGGTTTAAAGCTAGACAGTTCCTTAGTCGAACTAGCAGAACGTTTAAAGTCCATGACATTCGAAAGAGACAAGTACAAAGAAGAGCTTCTAGTCCTTCAAGCTCGTTTAAGTGTAAAAGACAACTACATGAAAGAATTCGAGACTCAACTAAGAAACATCGGCGGGATGGACTTAAACGCATTTATGAAAGCTTTAGGCCTCATGAAACTTCGAGGCGACGAACCTGCCTGGTCCCAACTGAACTTCTTAGAAGAAGGCACCGCAATTCCTAGTGACCTTCAAGGCCTCCGCCGTGAAATAGAAAGACTCAAACTTGAAAAAGGCCAACTTGCTGCTGAAGTTGAAAAAGCTCAAAGTTTATTAGTCCTTCGCAATGAGATGGAAAAGGAAAAAACCTCGATGTACGAAACTGAAGTTGAACAGCTTCGAATTCAGCTTCGCTCCGCTCAGCAGAGGGCTGAAGAACTTGCCCGACTTGCTGATTATCGAGCGAATCGAGTTATTCAGCTTGAAAGGAACACTCGGCTTAACACTTATGATGAGGATAATAGAATTGTTGGAACTAAGACGCAAATCACTGTCGGAGAACTTCATAATTCTGCACCTGAGTTTTTGGAATCTGGAACTGAAGTTGCAGCGAATGAGAATATTTTAGATCTTTGGCTTGGAGAGGCTGAGTTTTATCAGTCTGCTCTTGAAACTGCACTTAGAGGACAAGTTTCTGTTACTTCTAGTTTTTTGTCGTTTTTGACTGTTGACTTTTATAATATGGAAACGCAGAGCACGTCATTGTGTGAAAGTCTTCGGCCAAAGTATAATGTTCATATTTCTTTTAAGATCAGTGTTAATGATGCTTTTATTAAAACCTTGCAAAATGGGTATATTTATTTGGAAGGACATGCTAGTCGTGGAGACTCTCATGTTACTTTTGCCAGGGCTCAGATACCTTTGAATGAATTGTTGACCCGAGTAGGTGCAATAAGCGAATTAAACACAAAGACTGGAATAGTAGATTCGATGGTAGTCCTAGTGAGTAACTTCGACGGTAAGACTTCAATCGGCAGTCAAAACTTCAAGATGCGAATGCGTCACCCTCTAAGCGAAGCAATGCGTTGGTACCGAGAAAAAGAAGAAATAGTTGAACTAGCGAACCCGAAGCAATTTGCCATGGACACGATTTATTCCTACTCAGGTCCTACCCGAACACGAGAGCTGATCGCGACAGTGTTCAAGTGCATGAGCCTTAAAGGACAAACTTATCCAGGCAATCTTCGTCCTTTTGTATGTTTTCAGTTCTTTACAGAGGCGGACGTATATACTCCCATTTCAGTTGGACCAGACCCGGTTTTCGACCAAACCTTTAAATTTTCTCTTATAACTACAGGCGATTTGAAGAAATATCTGGATAGTGAAACACTTGAAATTTATGTTTTTGATGATAATGCACCGATAAGGGAAGGGGGACAAGATTTGATTGGTACTGCTAAGGTCCCTTTGAATGCTCTGCTACTTGATACGGCTATTGAAGGCACTTACCTTCTCTACAACCTTCGAGGTGCAGAAGCAGGCCGACTGACTTTAAGAATCGCTTGGAAGGATTCAAAAACTGACGAAATCGGTTACGGTACGCCTTTAACCCAAATCTGGGAAAAAGAATCCTACGAGCGCATAGCTCGTGCACTAAGTGCCAGAGGCTTAGGTCTTGAATCCGGGTTCAAAGTATTCGACCAAGACCAAGACGGTTTGATATCTCCCCAAGAGTTCAGAAACACAATCCTAATAACCCTTCGCTTGCCTCTAAGCGAGCAAGAAGTTCAACTCCTCATCAACGCGTGCAACTTGAACGACGGGGGCATCACCAGGACTACATTTCGTCAGAAGCTTGCAGGACTCCTCCCTTCAGACCGCGTTTTAGGCAAAGAAGAAAAGCCTTGGGAAGAAAACGTGATCGACATGGTCCGAAAGCGAATACAAGAAAAAGGACTTAACCTAAAAGACGCTTTCGCTGCATTTGACGAGAACAAAGACGGAATCATCAGCGCCGCTGAATTTATTCGAGCTTTTAGAATCATGCAACTCGGTTTAAACGACTCAGAAATCGAGTTGATTTTAAGGTACTTCGACACAAGTCATGATGGAAAAGTGAACTATAAAGAATTTTGTGAGAAAATTGAAAATCGTGCTGGAAGCTGGGAAGAGAAAACTTTAGACCTTCTTAGAAAACGCATTCGTGAAAAGAACTTGAATGTTAGGCAGACTTTCGACGCTTTTGATGAGAATAAAGATGGGATGATAAGTCGCCCGGAGTTTGTTCAGACCTTTAAAATCATGCAGCTTGGCCTGAGCCAAGAAGACGTTGAAAGACTTTTTCAGTACTTTGACCCTAACCGTGACATGAGGATTAACTTTAATGAGTTTTGTGATAGACTTGAAGGAAAGACTACCAGTTCTGGAACTGCTGAGGAAAGGATTTTGTCACTCGTTCGAAGACGCATCAGTGAAAAAAACCTCAGCTTGAAGCAGGCCTTCGCTGCTTTTGATGAAGACTCTGACGGTACCATCAGTCGAGAGGAGTTTCTTAAAGCTTTTCAGATAATGAAGCTGGGAGTAAACGAGGCTGATGTTTTAATGCTTTTTAACTACTTCGACCCTCGTAGGACTGGCAGAATTGTATATCAAGTCTTTTTCGAAAAAATCAGTGAAGGCGCTTCAAGTGCCTGGGAAGAAGAAATGATTGACAAGGTCCGAACCCGCATCAGAGAAAAACGTTTAAGTCTTCAACAGTCTTTCAACGCTTTTGATGAAAATAAAGATGGAAAAATCAGCCTTGCGGAATTTTTAAAGGCTTTTCAAATCATGGACCTGGGTGTTAGTGACTCTGACGTTCGAAGACTTTTCAGCTACTTCGAACAGGGCAGTTCAGGAATAATTGACTATCGAGTCTTCTCAGAAAGGATCAACTCGAGTCGGACTGAAAGCTCGTTGAGGACAAGTTCAGAAGAAGGGCAAAGTGAAAGATTGACTTTAATGATTCGCCAACGTATTCAAGAAAATGGACTCACCTTCAAAAAGGCCTTCGAAGGATTCGATGAAAATAAAGACGGCAATATCAGTCGAGCAGAGTTCATCAAAGCTTTCAAAATCATGAAATTCGCTGTGGATGAGGCAGAAATCATCAAACTTTTCAATACTTTTGATGAAAACCGCACAGGAACCATTGACTATCGCGAGTTCATTAATAGAATTCAAGGAATTTCCAGAAGACCTACAATTCGAGGTGAAAACATGGAACAAAGGATTATTGAACTTGTGAAAACTAGAATTTCTGAAAAAAATCTGAGTTTAAGACAAGCTTTTATAGCTTTTGATGAAAATAAAGATGGGCAGATCTCGCAAGCAGAGTTTTTGAAAGCTTTTCGTATTATGGAACTGGGTGTTAATGAAAATGAAGTAATTGCTTTGTTTAGACATTTCGATGAAAATAGGACTGGAACAATTGACTACCGCGAGTTCTGCAATCATATTCAGGGTGTTAGCGCAACCAGTTCTAGCAACTTTCAAAGGACTGGATCAAGTGGGCCGTTTAAGGCTTTAGACTCTATTATTGAACAGATCAGGAGAAGGATCAAGGAAAAAAATCTTAGCTTGAAACAAGCTTTTCTTGCTTTTGATGAAAATGGAGATGGAAAAATCAATGAAAATGAGTTTTTGAAAACTCTTCAGGCCATGGAACTTGGGGTCAGTGATAATGATGCTAGGAATTTGTTTAGCAGTTTTGATAGGAATAGAACTGGAACTATTGATTATCGAGAATTTGTTGATAGGGTTCAGCAAACTGCTGGGCAGAAGGCTGCTAGCTTTTTGGAAGATGATTTAGTTGAGAAGATTAGGGAAAGGATTAAACAAAAAAATTTAAGTATTAGACAAGCGTTTCTGGCTTTTGATGAGAATAAAGATGGGACTATCAGCAAGACCGAGTTCATAAAAGCTTTCCGAATAATGGACCTAGGTGTAACAGAAATAGAAGTAGAACGATTATTCAACAGTCTCGACAAGCAAAGATCCGGAAGTATCGACTACCGAATATTCTGCAACACAATTCAAGAAATTCCTATAAAAAGTCCATCTCCTCAGCCATTCCAATCACCTTCACCAAGTCCCCCTTCACAAGAGTTCATAGATCGAGTAATTTCTCAACTTCAACAACGAATCGTAGAAAAACGTTTAAGTCTTCGACAAGCTTTCCTAGCCTTTGACGAGAACCGTGATGGAAAAATCAGTCGTCAAGAGTTTTTAAAGACTTTTCAAATGATGCAGTTGGGCGTCAGCAATGAGGACATTGTGCGAGTTTTTGATTCTTTTGATGAAAGAAAACTTGGAGTCATTGATTACAACTTGTTTTGTGATAAGATTCAACAGGCTGGATCTGTCAAGTCTTCACCTGGCGAGAACTGGGAAGAAAATATTTTGGAAGCTGTTCGGAAGAGAATTAAAGAAAAAAATTTGAGTATTCGGCAGGCGTTCTTGGCTTTTGATGAAAATCGTGATGGGATGATCAGTAGTAAAGAGTTTGTCAAGGCTTTTCAGATCATGGAATTGGGAATACCTGACCCTGATGTTTTGAGGATTTTTAATAATTTTGACCCGAGAAGGACTGGAAATATTGATTACCGGGTCTTTTGTGATCGGTTGCAGGCAAAGAGTTAGTAGATTAGAGATAATATTGAATTATAAATGATTAGTGAAAGAAGTTTTGATAGTCTCTAGTTAAGATCTTTATCTGAAACTCTTTAAACTAGAAGAAACTTTAAAATTTTACAACAAGATACACTTTATCTCAAACTCTTTAAACTAAAGAAACTTTAAAATTTTACAATAATAAACATTTTTTATCTCAAACTCTTTAAACTAAAGAAACTTTAAAATTTTACAACAAGATACACTTTTATCTCAAACTCTTGAAACTTTAAAATTTTACAACAAGAAATATCTTTATCTCTAACTCTTTAAACTAATGAACTTTCATCTCAAACTCTTTAAACTAAAGAATCTTTAAAATTTTACAACAAGAAACATCTTTATCTAAAATCTTTAACCAGAAGATACTTTAAACTTTTACAACAAGAAACATTATCAACACCAAAACTTAATCTAAACCGTTATTTATTAATCGACATCGTCCATGTTAGAATGTTCAGTGCTCTCCAGTGGTGGGACATCTTCTGCGGCTTTGTCAACTTCCATGTCATCATCATCAATGCTGAGTCCAAGTTTGATCATTCTATGAATTCTGTTAGCAAAGACATTAGGTTCATCGAGTGAGAATCCAGAAGTAAGCAAGCTGGTTTCATAGAGAAGCCAAACAAGGTCCTTAACAGTTTTGTCCGACTTATCATTATCGCTCTTCTTCTTCAACTCAACGACAATAGGATGGCTGGGGTTGATTTCCATGGTCTTCTTCGAAACCATATAACTTGACATGCTTGCATCTCTCAAAGCTTGAGCCTTCATGATTCTTTCCATGTTGGCAGTCCATCCATGTTCTCCAGTGACCAAGACACAAGGCGAGTCGCTGATTCTTGTTCCGATCTGAACTTTTTCAACCTTGTCTCCAAGAACATCTTTAATTAACTTGCAAAGTCCTTCATACTGAGCCTTGAGTTCTTCGTGTTTCTTTTTCTCTTCTTCGCCTTCTTCCAGGTCGAGTCCTTCCTTAGTGCAACTTTTAAGTTTCTTTCCGTCGAATTCTTTCAACTGTTGAACTGCGTATTCATCAATAGGGTCGACCATGAACAAGACTTCATAGCCTCGTTTCTTCAGACCTTCCAAGAAAGGCGAGTTGGAAACAGCGACTCTTGATTCACCAGTGATGTAGTAAATATCTTTCTGTCCTTCCTTCATTCTTGTCACGTATTCCTTAAGAGAAACCATGTCTTCTCCTGACTTCGAAGAGTGGAACCTAAGAAGTTCAGCAATTTTTGTCCTGTTGGTGGTGTCTTCGTGGATGCCTAGCTTCAGGTTCTTTGAGAACTGTTCGTAAAACTTCTTGAAATCGTCGTCTTTTTCGGCGATTTCGTTGAAGAGTTCAAGACATTTCTTTACCAGGGTCTTTTTGATGACTTTCAGGATTTTGTTCTGTTGAAGGGTTTCTCTTGAGATGTTCAGAGGAAGGTCTTCACTGTCGACTACTCCTTTCACGAAACTTAGGAACTCTGGGATCAGCTCTTCGCAGTCGTCCATGATGAAGACTCTTCGGACGTATAATTTTATGTTGTTTCGCTTTTTCTTGGTTTCGAACATGTCGAAAGGAGCTCGCTTGGGAACGAAAAGAATCGCCTTGAACTCGAGTTGACCTTCAACGGAGAAGTGCTTCACTGCCAAGTGCTCTTCCCAGTCGTTTGTTAGCGACTTGTAAAAGGCAACGTAGTCTTCTTTGGTTACGCTGTCTGGGGTTCTCATCCAAATTGGCTTGGTCTTGTTTAGCTGCTCGAACTCGTGGGTTACTTCTTTGACTTTCTTCTTTTTCTTGTCTTTTTTCTTGTTTTCTTCTTCTTCGGTTACTTCCTCCACCTTCTTATCTTCTTCTTCATCATCACTTTCACTGACTTCTTTCTCAGTAGTCTTTTCCTTATACAACTCAATAGGGAATCCAATAAACTGTGAGTGTTTCTTGATGATATCAGTTAATTTCTTCTCTTCCAAGAACTCGAGCTGATCATCCTTCAAGTACAAGATAACTTTCGATCCTCTTCCAAGTCGATCAGATCCTTCATCAGGAGTGACAGTGAAAGTTCCGCCAGCGGTACTTTCCCAAAGATACTGAGTGTCTTCATCATTGTGCTTGCTGATGACTTGCACCTTATCTGACACCAAGAAAGCTGAGTAGAAGCCTACACCGAACTGCCCAATCATGCTGATATCGGCGCCAGAGCTCAGAGCCTCCATGAAAGCTTTGGTTCCTGACTTTGCAATAGTTCCAAGGTTCTTCACCAATTCTTCTCTGGTCATCCCGATACCTGTGTCAATAATGGTCAGGGTGTTGTTGGTCTTGTCGGGGATGATTCGAATCTGCATCGTCTGGTCAGCCTTAAGCACGTCATGGTCTGTCAGAGACAAAAACCTGATCTTGTCAAGAGCGTCTGAGGCGTTCGAAATCAGTTCTCGGAGGAAGACTTCTTTGTTGCTGTAGAAGGTGTTGATGATCAAGGACATCAGCTGCTGAATGTCTGCATTGAAAGCATAGGTCTCGCTACTCATTTTTTATAAACATCCTTTCTAGAAGCCCCTTTTATACTGGTTAGAATTTTCTAGAACGTCGAAGAATGGAAAAGAAGATGGAAAGGATTTTGTAAAGAAGAGGTTTTAGTGGAAGTTGTGAAGGGTTTGAGAGGGGGATTGGAACTTGAATTGGATTTGTTGGAAAGTTGGAAGATTTGATTGAGATTGGATTTGGAAATTTATTGATGAGATTGGATTTTGAAATTTTGATTAGAATTTGAAGCGTTGAGGGGAATTTTGTTGGTGAACTTGGGGATTTTAGGTGGATTGTGTGGGAAGAAAATTTATGATGTTTTAGAGGAATAAGAATGATAAATGATTTTGGAAGATGTTGTGAGTATGAATATTGCATTTGATTTAGGAGTTTATTAAACTGGTGATTGGAGTGAATAGATGGGATGGTATTTGAAGATTTTTAGATTTAGAAGATTCTAGTATTTGAGATATGGTCTTGTACTTAAATACATAGATTGAGTAGTAATTATAGATAAACACGTAGTATTTTATTTCTTTGATGATGAAAAGGACAAAAAGATTGCTTGGATTACAAACCTAAATAAAAATATTTGTTTAGTTAAAGAATACATTTTTATAAATCTTTTGATAGAATATTTCTAAGAGGGTAATTAGCTTAAATTTTATGTGTATAAATATCAAATTTGAAGATACACAAAATCTTCGGGTATGCTAAATTTACCTAGTCTTACTATTATAATCATATCCTACCTTTTTTTAGTAATCTAATTCAATCTTTCTTTTATCTTAACAAAATATCTTTACAAAATAGATTTATATCACTAACTAAAACTCTTTTCTATTTTTAGAGTTTTACACACAGGTAGATTTTCACTTTTTCTTCTTTTTATGTAATTGAGTTCTTGCTCTTATTTTACAGTGGTTCGAACTTGCCTTAACCTTTTTGGACTTGAATTTTATAAAATTCTATAAATATCTTACAAAATTGAACAAAGTGGTAAATTTATTAATATTCTTCGGGAATTAGAGTGAATATATATTCAAAGTACAGCAATATAATTTAGTAAAAACTTTAGAAGAAGGCTACGCTTTTTAGAGTAGATTGTAAATCAAAATAGAGTTCTTGGAGTAAAATTGAATGCCTATAGAGTATTAAGACTCAGCTCAAGGAAATCGCTCTTGTTGAATAAATGTTTAATCATTAGGGTTTAGTAGTCTGATAGTTTTTAAAGTTTATTTCAAAATTAGTAATAAACTGATCTTACTTGTTTCTACAAATTAACATTTTCTCACCTTCCTGAATACTCATTTATCTTTTTACCTTTTCAATTGTCATTTTATCAATAATATTAAGATATTATAGTGCAATTTAGTACCACACTCTTTATTTTTAATTATTTTAAGAAATTTGATTTCTTGCTGATCCCAATTTCAAAGGACCGAACTGCAATTAAATTTTATTTAGCGCCTGATTAGTCCTATTGAATTCAAGTGATAATCTAGAAGTTATTCCTTATAAGAAACCTAAATATCTTTAACAGTCTACCGACAAGTCCATTTTAACATATCTAGTCTAAATCAATAGACCTTTACCTATAAAAATTTTCTAGTTCAATACATCGAATCAACAATAAATGAGTTCAGAAATCATCCAATTTTCTTAAAAACTTAAAATTTTTCAATATTTAATTTATCTGATAATATCCTTGAACTAAATCAGAAATACCCTGCTTGGCTATCCAAATAAATTTTCACTGCACCTCCATTCCTCAATTTTATCAGCCGGGCATAAAAAAACCATAAAAATTTTAATCTGACAAAATAATCATCAGCTTTCCTAGAAACCTAAAACCTTCACTATTTTAAATCGATTTTATTTATATTAAATCATCTTCATATTGATCTTCCTAGAAACCTAAAACCTTCACTATTTTAAATCGATTTTATTTATATTAAATCATCTTCATATTGATCTTCCTCGAACTATTCAAAGGCGATCTGCGAAAAGACAACAAATCATCATCAATCATAAAACTAAGTTCATCATACTTTCGATTTTCCAATAAAAGTTGTTCAAGTCTTTCTAAAGACTTAATCCTTTCAAGTGCCTGTGTTTGAACTTCAATTTCACTTTGCATTCTAATCAAGTACTGTTCTTCCTTCATAGTTTTCAGCGAGTTAGTCCTAATTCTATTGTTTTCCTTCAAATATCTAACTTCCTCAGCAGCAATTCGATTTTTCCTCTGCAACTGAAAAATCAAATTATTTTTATTCCTCTGAATCTCCGCCTCATCCTTCAAGATCTTTTTCTTCACTTCACTCTTAATCAACAAATTTTGCCTTAAAATTTTTTCCTTTTGAGTTAAAATGCTTTCCTTTTGCATAGTTTTAATAAGTGCAATTTTTTCTTTAGCATCAAGCATCTGCTTTACTTTCATATCCTTCACAGTGGAATTGATATGTTTATCATCTTCTGCTGATTGTCTTATTTTTGAGTACTTTTTGTATTTTTCCTTAGCAAGCAGGACTGACTTCTGAGCTTTGATCTGTTCACTTTCAATGAATTTGATGCGATTTTCCAAGCTTTGCAATCTTGAGTTGATTTCATTCGTTTTTTTCTTGAGGTCCATCATTTGTTTTCCTTTATCTACTGAGTTTCTTCTGGAAAAGTGGTTCGGGGCAGAGCTGTAAGGGTTCATTTCTTCTGATTTTCCATCAAAACCATTCCGAGGACGGTCAGTGAGTCGAGGGTCTGCTGAGAAGTTGTCAGCTGTTACTTCCTGAAACATTCGTTAAATTAAATAAGGACTTTTTTTCTAAAAATGATAAAAAGATAATCTTCCTGGATAATGACTAATATTCATGAAATTATCTAATCTCAGTATCGTTCCAGGAAAAGAAGCTGGTCAACGAGTAGGCAGTAATTATTAGCAGCTTTTCCCCAGTTCTTCAAAGCTTGTTCTCGAATCACGTCATCAGGGACATCAGAGTTGCGAGCTCTGCTTAAAAACGAGTAGACCTGGTCGAAGTTATTTTGTCCCATTTGATCAACGCACTTTTTCCTCATCGCTGACTTTTTATCGACAGTGATAATTCTATCAGTCGGGTCAGAAGGCGAATTGATGACAGTGGCTTTGGGCTTCATGGCTTCTTCGATTTGATTTTTATACATATCAACGACTTGAGTGAGTTCTTGTCTTTCACTGCACTCTGACTGGCTTCCAACTTCTTCAACAGTGCTTAAGTCGTAATACCCAGCTGCTTTAATGGCACGGTCATCATTCCGGCTGCCTGTCAGGCCTCCGAAGGACTCGAAAGTATCAGAGTAGTTCATCGTGTCCTCCATGTCCTCAGCTTCTCCGGAGTACCTGAGGTAAGCTTCGTAGTTCGCCTGGGTGTTCCTGTCATGCATGTCGCTCAGGCTCAGGTTGAATTCAATTTCCTTCTCGATTGAGTTCCTGTTGGTAAAGGCAATCGAGGCAATCGTCGAACCCGACTGACTCATCTCAGGCCCTGGGGCCTTCTGAGGCCCGTTGAAGCCTCTGGTCGAGGGAGTCGCGTAGAGCTGGTCGTATTTTCTTTGCTGAGTTCTGAATAGGTCTTACATTTTATTGTCTGTGAAGGCGTCACGTGTGGCTCTTTTCATTTTTTCGAACTCTTCGTCAGCTTTTTCCTTTTTAAGACGAGCCATTCTTTCCTTTGGAGACTCTTGGACTAACTTATTCCCAACGGCTTTCACAGGTTCTTTAGTGGGACTGGAAAGCTTCTTGTGAGTCAACTGACGCTTCATTTCTTGACCGTTGGTCTCGACGAAACCTTGCATGAAGGGCAGGACGAACGGGTCGCGAATCACGTCTTGGATTGAAAGGCGAGAGTTGGCGTCTTTTGATAACATTGATGCTACGATTCGGCGAAGTTGAGGAGAATAACGACTTGGAATTGGCTCTGCTGTGCCGGAAACTATCTTGAATACTAGACCTAAAAGGTTGTCAGCGGAAAATGCGTGCTTTAAAGTGCAGAGCTCGTATAAGACACATCCTAAACTCCAAGCGTCGGATTTATAACTGTAGGGCTTTCCTTCACAGACTTCGGGAGACATGTAGTATGGAGTACCGACTACCGTCATTGCTGCCTCCGAACCTTGGAGAACTTTTGAGATGCCGAAGTCACCGAGTCGGACCGTGTTGTTACTGGTCAAGTAAATATTAGAAGTTTTAATATCTCTGTGCAGTACTCCAAGCGAATGAATATACTGCAACGCCATACAAATCTGAACAAACCAATTCATAATTTCCGCCTCAGTGAAAAACTCTCCTTGTTTATTCTTCATTTTGACATGATAAGCCAAGTCTCCGACTTCACAGTTTTCCATAACAATGATCAAGAATCCAGATTCACAGTAGCTGTCTTTATACCTGACGATATTCGGATGGTCAAGTCTTTTAAGCAGTTCAGCTTCGAGGTAAGCGCCTTGGATTTCACGCTCTGACATCCCTGTTAACAAGATCTTCTTAGCGACCAGCCTTTCCCCAGTTCCAAGTTTTTCGACCAAATAAGCGGCGCCTGATTATCAATTACCGAAATTTCCACGACCGATTATTTTGATTTCTTGGTATCGAGAACTGTACGACATTATTATTGACGCTAGAGAAGAGGATAGTGAGTGGTTGGAAGGACTGGAAAAGTTTTGGGTCTTGGGAAAATTTGGCGATTTGGAAGGATTGAGATGGAAGAGGATTTAATTTTAGGGTAAATGAGGAGGATTTTAGGGGTTATTAAAAACAGAAAAAGAATTGAACCATTTTTCGATCTTTCTCTTCATTTTGGAATGTTTTGATCCATTATAAATATAAATGAAGACGTCCTACACAAATAGCTTCTTAAGTCAGTGCAGCACTTTAGATTACTACCAAGTCGTACAAAAGCTCGGATCTGGGTCTACTTGTAAAGTTAAACTCTTAAAAGATCCTTTCTCTGGTGTCTTGTACGCGGGTAAGATCATAAGACCGCTTCCTTCGTTTCCATTATTTCACTACCGTTCTTTACTGCTTGCTGAGGTGAGTCAATTACGGACTCTTCAGCATAAGCATATCGTGAAGTACGTGTCGTATAAAGAATCAGGGTCATACATTTCTAAATCTAAGGGTTTTTATAAATGTATGTACATAATTCTAGAATACTGTCCGAATGGTGAATTATTCCACATACTAAAAAATGGTGGCCTCGGCCCAGACATAACATTGTTTTTCTTCAAACAAATAATCGAGGCTCTTCAATATATTAATCAAAATGGATTCATTCATGGTGACTTGAAACCTGAAAACATTTTGATATCAAAAGACTTTTCCATTAAAATCATAGACTTTCAGCTAGAGGCAAAGAATGAAAAAAATGCTTTAATTTACGGTACCGAGCAGTATCTTTCTCCAGAAGCTAGAAATGGAAGAAACTGTGCAGAAACTGACTTGTTTGTAGCAGGAATGCTTTTGTTCATCATGTATGTCGGCTGTCCTCCTTTTAACAAGGCTCAAAATGATGACTTGTTTTTTTACACATTCTGCAATGATCGGGAACAGTTTTGGAACTATTTTGAGAAGAGGAGACCCTTGGTGAAGTTCACTCATGAGTTCAAAGAAGTTGTAGAAGGACTACTTGAACTAGATATTGAGAAAAGATGGACTTTTTCTAGAGTTTCTGAATCAGTTTGGGCCAAACAAAGTTTAGATGAAGAGAAAGTGCGAGAAAGCGTCAGAATTTTACTGCAGAGTTAAATATACATAATAGGTAGATTCGAATTATTTGTTTCAATAAGCAGGGTCTTAGTAAGATCTTTCTTATAATTATTCATTTTACAAGGGTTTATATTATTCGAAGCATTACTTGATTAAATTCAATCAATAAATGGAACCCAGAAAAAAAGAACCTTCTCTTATTGAAAATGAACTCTCTCAGCACTACAACAGTATTTTCGCTTCAGTCCCTTCAGTCTTCTCTAGAAGTGAAGAGTCCATCTTGAAGTTTGGATACGGCCTTCAGCAGTTTTACTCAGTTTCACTAAAAATCTTAAGACGTTTACAAAAAAATTCAATAAACTCTTGGAGAGATAAAGTTTTACAATATCAAGCACAACCTTTATATTACAAGTACATCGAAACTCCATCACGTATCTACTTTCGCGAGCATTTATTGAGATCTTTATTAAGATTGTCTCTTCTCACAACGAACCTCTTGACATTCGCATTTCTAAAAATTCATCGTTTTTCCATTCTCAAGACCTGTTTTTCTATAAACATTCTTTTTCAAAAACTCGCTTTTTTAACATTTAAAAGAAAAAGTCGAACTTTTTCTCTCATCAAGTCAAATTTTTTTTACTTTAGAGAAAAAAGTTTTCAAAGTGGAAGAAAAACGAAGAGGATTTTAGCTGGCTTTAAAAAAATCAAGGCAAGTTTTTTTCGGAGGCTGAAAGAAAAGATTTCTAAAAAAGTGGATGTTGCGAGGATTAACTCTTATCGAAACATCTTCAGGTTCAAGATTTACGAAAAAAGAGTTGTTCTTAAGATTATTTGTATTTTAATCAACTTGCAAAAGAAAAAAATGTGTAAAGGTTTTTTGATTTGGAAGACAAAAGCAGAACAGAAAACAGTTGAACAACGGAAGAGAAGTGACCAAGAAAAGAAAATTAAAGAGGAATTAGAAGAAATTGGAAAAATTTCAGAGTTTCAAGGAATTGTTGATGAAAAAACAAGAGGTGTCGTTGAAAGGCAGCTAGAAAGTTTATTATATGGATTCGCTATCGACAGTTTCAACGGATTTCTCAACTTGTAATAAAAGTTTATAGTTAAATAATCTTATTGAAATTATAAGAGTAAGTCAAAGTGATTATACAACACTAATTTACATTTCGATATTTAAATAGTCTTTTTCTCTGGTTTCCTATCTTCTGTTTCAATTCTTCTAAGATTTTTCTTGGTCTTATGTCAGGAGTTTTACACGGCTGCATAAAAAACCTTCTCGCCCTTTGAGTCTGCTCATCTTTCGTCAAACTTGACCCAAAAGAAGGCACCCGGTCAATATTCCCACAAGAGCTTTTCCGATAAAGTAAGTGTTTTTGGTTGTCTATTTTCAAAAATGTCCTTATTTTCGGTCTGATGATGATTTTCGAGTCATTGTTATGAAACAAATTCTTGTTAAAATGATTAAAATCTGAAAATTTCTTTTCCAAGTTGAGAATCTCGAAGTTAGTTAATTGATTTTTCATCTTTTCGATCAGCCGAGAACTCTGAAAAGTTTTAAGCTCTTCAAAAGGAACAGTTTCAGTACTTTTGCAGTGAATTTCTTTGGAAGTTTGAACAGCTGCATCAGTCTGTTCATCATATCGAATTAAAGGAGTTTTGACAAAAATGGTCCTTTTTTTGCGTCGTTCCATGAAGAGGGTAAAGGAAATTATAAGAAATTATTTATGATCTTCAAAAGACTTATTCAGTTCTTCCATCTTCTGAGAAGTTTCAACAAGTTCTTGTTTAAAGTTATCTTTTGTTTTAAGATATCGAAGTACAGTGATTCTTGAGTTAAGTCCTGAATTTTCAGCTTCAAATATATTGTTAGGGAAATTATTTATTCTTCCGATGAATGATTCAGCTGAATTAACTTCTTCTATTTTTTTTTCACATGATTCAATAAAATTGCTGATTTTTTTGAAGTTCATCTGAGTTTTCTTAAACAATTCACAGAAATCCTGATAGACTTTAAAGTTTTCATTGAAAATCCTGTAGTTATTCGTAAAAGGGCATTTCAGTTCTTTGTTAAAGTCTTCGTCCAAGTCACTTAAAGACCGAATAGGATGATCTCGATGAAAATCAAGACAAACCTCACAAACAGCCTGATAGTCCAAAGTGCAATACCCGACAAACTTTTCTCCATGTCTACAAAAATCCTGATTCAAGCAACTTTGAACAGGGCAGTTCTCGATCTTCATCAAGTTCATCTCTCGAACACACTCTTCACAAAAAAGATGAAAACACAAAAACCTCCTCTTCATCATCATTTCCTCTGAGAGTTTCAAACAAAATTCACAATTTTTCAACATAAATATGAGAACTGCTAAAAGTGCTTTTTCAAATCGAATCTCAAGATCACCAGGTGAAGTTCAATCCCCTCTTTACATGACAAAAAGAGAAAAACTAGTAAAATCTCCAGGTCTTATCCAAACTTTAAAAACAAGAAAAAATTTCAGAAAAGTTTCTCCGGAACATGCAGCAGAAGTCATTAAAAACTACGTCTTGCCTTTATTCGAGCAGAAAGTCAGGAAGTCTTCAAAAGTTAAACAAGAGTCTTCAGACTCGAGCTTCAACTTAGCTGGATGTAAAAGTGCCATGGCTGAAGAAATCTTTTTGAGTACTAAACTTTATGATAAGTTGAAAAAAAGTGAAGAAAGTCGACAAAGACTTGTAGAAAAGTGTAGCCAGTTTGAACAGAACTTTGAAAATCATCTTGATGATGAGAAGAAGTTTGAGATGTTGTATTTGGAAAGCCAGTCACAGCTTCAGATGATGATTTTGGAAAATGGGAATTTATTGAAGATTATCAATGGTTCTCAAGGAGAAATCATGAATATCGGTAGTGAAAAGGACTTTTATAGAGAAAAGTACCATCAACTCCAACAGGAAGTATCAGGACTTAGAGAAGAACTAGAAAAAGCTCGAAGTGATCTTGATATCCGATTATTTTAAAGTATTTCTTTAACTCCTCACATAAAACAAAGTTCAGAATCATTGAGCTCGAACATAACAACTCCCTTCTCCACCTGCAACACTCGATTTTATCAGAAAAACTTTCAGGACTCTCAACAGCGGTGGACTCTCTTCACACCCTAAAAACATTTGACTTAAAAAAAGACGAACAAACCAGATCCCTTCTCTCAAGCGCGAAAAACCTCTTCGAAAATCACTCAACTCTTCAAAACAACCTCGAAGAAGCCACCCTTCTAGCCCAAAGCCTGATAAAAGACTGTGACTTGGCGAAACATCTAAAAGGAATTCTTCTCAAAAGCGAAGAAAAAATCGCCAAGCCTTACAAAAAACTTATAAAATCTTTAAGACTCGAACTTGAACAACTTAAATCAACAAATTCCGACCTTAATGATAAAAACTCAGTTTTAGAACTAAGAGTTTTCAACTTTTTACAAGAAGTGGAAAAACATCGAAGAAACACTCGACTTTCTCTGTTATTCACAGACCCAACTGAGAAAATCTGTGGAAACTGCCAAAAAGTCTTCAAAATGATGGAAAATTTCAACTGGTCCTGTAAACATCACAAGGCAAAACTCGTGGAAAATATTTGGTTTTGTTGTGGAAAAATTGGAGCAAAGGCCGAAGGATGTCTTGTTGCAAAGCATGTCAGTGTTGAAGAAATGGAAGAAACTAGAGTTGATCGAATTGCTTCAGTTTTTTGCAGCGTAATCTTCAGATAGACCTGCCACTCAAAAGAACATAACACGTCAGATTGTCCTTTAGACCCTAATGTCAGGACTGCCCATGAGCCGAATGAGGAACTGAGGAGACTTGAGAGAAATCAACAGAATAAAGCGAGAACAAGGACTAAAGTTTTGAAGTTTAATAGAAGTTTAGTCTTCAGAAGTCTCAGCAAATCACGGAAAATCACGACGGAAGACTCAGATATTTCTGATATGGACATCACAGAGCAACTTTCTTTCATGTTTAAATAGATTTGAACATCAGATAATAATTTATGGACTTTGCAGGAAAATCTTTTAATAGATTCGAACTTCATTGACCTTATAATTTATGGGCTGTGGAATCAAAAACCATGAAAAAGTAAAAAATCCTCAAATTGTCAGACCTTTCGAAGATAAACCCAACATCGCAGTCAGTAACGACAAAGACACCCAAGAAGAAAAACGTAAAAAAATGCTAGAAGCTGCTGAAGCACGTGAAAAAAAGCAGAAACTTCACGGGTTGTCTGAAGAAGGTTTAAAGTCTTA
Organism: Stentor roeselii; assembly: GCA_006503475.1. Taxonomy (NCBI): domain Eukaryota; phylum Ciliophora; class Heterotrichea; order Heterotrichida; family Stentoridae; genus Stentor; species Stentor roeselii. Next base: position 16,710 of record RSEH01000020.1, on the reverse strand, counting down.
TGAAGAAAAGTTAAAACGTCAGAAGTTGTCTCAGTCTAACAACAACTACGAGCCTCTTAACTGGAACTCTTAATTAATTAACTCTAAACTAAGCGCTTTACATTCCAGGTTTGAATCGATAGTGCCATGGGTATTTCCACAACTTTCACAACGGTAAAAACAAGTCGGTATTCCTGAAAGAAAAGTCGAGAAAAACCGGGTGAGATTCACGTATCTTTCTTCATTTTCTCTTTTAAACACTTTTTCCAGCCAAGCTGCAGGAACTGAAAACGCGGATAAGTTGCAGGACTGATCAAAACACCCAATTCCAGAAAATTTATTGTTTAAAGCAAGAGGGTTTAATTTCACTGTTTTTAAAAGTCGTTCCAAGATACTTTTCCACTTAGAAGCAAAACAAAAAGTACAGAAAAAATGATTGCAAGGCAAAGCAACTTTAAAATCTGTGAAATTTCCACAAAAACTGCAAGTCCTATCCAGAAATTTATACAAAGACATGTCGATGTCTTCCATTATAATAGAAGATGTCGATTTACAGCGGATTTTCCACTCGAAATCAAGAAACTCTTTATGGAAAACTTTGCGAAGACCTTGTCGTGATCCTCGCCAATCGGGTGTTAAAAGCTTTGAAGTCCGAAGCAGTAGACGACTCGATTTTTTCCAAGACTCTCGTTTCAATCTACACGAAAATGGGAAAATTAGAGCTTCACAAATATTTACCTCCGAAACTTTCAAATTGTTGCACAAAACTTGCAGTTTACTGCACTTCGATGTTTTCATTGTCAGGAACTGAATCGATTTCTTCTTTTTCTCCGTCGAGGATGGAGTATGAACTGCCTGCTATTCATGAAGAACCTAAAAGTTTTAAACAGAGACCTGCGAAAAGCTCGACTCATACAAGAGGAAGGAATATTTCTCCTGATAGAGTTCCTTCTTCTATTTCGCATTATGATAGAAATCTCTCTGAAAGGAAAAATAAAGTGGGCAAGCTTGTTGACCGCAGAGAATATCGGGCTGGGGAATGTGTTCAATTGAATGATGGAATGTTTTATAGACTGATGTGAATTATTTAAGATTAATTGTGTTGAATATAGAAGAATATTCAAGTTTTCATTTTTCTTGGAATTTAAGATTATTCAAAAGTTTAGAAATATTTGGTTTTATTGAATTTCTATTTGATAACCGCAACATTTCAAATAAATGGAACTTTTAAAACTTGATCAATGCCTGTCAGATGAAGGTGAAATATTTGAAGATACTTTCCGCCCGTCTCTTTTCAAGAGGATAGACTCGGAATCCTCAATCCAGTCAAATGATTTTTCAACCCCTTCGATGATAGACACTAACTTGCCAATCAACCCTTCAAACCTGCTGAAACAGTTCGATAGAGACTACATCTGGGAACTTCCAGCAGTTTTTCCTAAAGACTTCAAAGATTCTTCCTTCCTTACAGACTTGCAGTGCAAAAACAGTTCATTCGAACTGGAGTCTCTTCAAAGAAAAGAAAAACTCACGACTGACAAGCTGAAGGAAGCCTTGAATAAAAATCAAATGACTCAAGAGCAATATTCAATTGAAGTTGATTACTTGAAATCAAAAATCAATTACTTGGAACAAAGAGTTCATGATCTCAATGAAAAATGCTCTTGTCTTGAAAATAAAAATGAGGACTTGAATAAAGACCTTCTGGAGAAGGACAAAAGAATCATTTGGCTGGAAAATGAAAATTTTGTTAAAGATGTGAAAATCAAGACTTTTGTTGGACTTGAAGATGAACTTGGTGAAATGATAAGGTTTAAAGAAACTAATGAAATTTTAAAGGGAAAAATACAGATTTGTGAAGCGCAACTTGCTAGTCTTAGGAAAGATAAAAAAGAAATTGCAAGTGGTTTTAATGTTGAACTTGCTAAACTTAATGATGAAAAGGAAAGAATTACTAGGAATTTAGATGCACTCAGTAAAAAGTATGAAAGGACTCAGGAAGCTCTTAAGGGAAATAATGATGTTGTGAAAAAGTTGCAGGAGGAAAGGGATAATTTGATTTTTAAGAGCAAGAATGGAGATTATGTTAACTCTGGAAAGGATAGGGTTGTGGTAAAATCTGTGATGAATATACTGAAGTTGTCAAGTGAAGAGGATATTATGCCGAAATTGGAAAATCTTCTTAAAATCAAGAATTATGAGAAGCTAGTTAAGAAACTATCTCAACTTGTTACAGACTGCTCACCCCCAGGAACATTTCCAACCCCTCCATCCACAACCTTAATTTGGAAGTTCTTACGAAGAGTAATGGAAACCTACATCGAAATAACAAAATCAAATACAAGTCTTCAAAGGTTCCTAGGTCAACTTTCATCCTTATCAAGTCTAGAAGAAGTCCACTCTGCCTTATCACAAATTCCAACTAATTAGCCTAATGTAAAAATATGAAAAGGCAATACAGCCTCCAAGAGTTTCCAAAGCTTTTAAGTCAAATGGCACCAGCAGGTTTTTTAATAAGTTTCACAACAAACTCCCTGAGTCACTTAATAAAAACAACTCGCGGTAAAGAAAAGCTTCTGGCTTTATTCCAATACATGGCAGAGCTTTTCAAGTTAACAGCTGAAGACTTTATTTCAACAAGGCAAATCCCAGCATCAGTCCATTTGTTGAATGCGATCAGCATCGAGAAGTCAATGAAAAACGGCAGAAAATTGATGAGGATCTTGATGTTTACTGATGATATCTCAACTATAGAAAAAATTTGGAAGTCGAATAATAAGTTCAAAGCTTTTCATTACCTGAGGATTATTCTCAGTTTATCAAATATTGTTTATTATATTCTTGATAACCTGGTGTGGTGTGCAGACATTGGAATTATTTCTAAGTTTATTTCACATGCCAACATCAAATGGAAAGATACAAAAGACTTGAGCTCTGTCGCCAGAGCGATTTTTGGACTCATTATTACTTACTTGGCTTCTGATAAAACTTGGAAAAAAATAGAAGGTATTCAGAAGGCACTTAATGAAAAACTTGAGAAAAAGGTAAAGAAAGGATCGAGGAAATTGAATGATATTGAAAATTTAATTGATGCTCGGAGAGAATATAGATTCAAGGTTATTGATGTCGTTAGTATGATTTTAAGACTTGTTATGCTTGGACATGCTCTTGGATTTCCTTTGGTTAAAAACTGTAGCAAGATTTTTGTTGCTATTTGTGGACTTGTCACTAGTGCTTTGTCGATCTTTGGAGTTTTGATTGGAGAGCAGGTTGCTAGAGTTGTTGAAAGGCCCAGGTTTGATGATGTAGAGAGTTAATTCTTGTAAGTTATTTGGGATTGGATTGTTTGGGATTAGAGGTTTACTGTGTGACTCGAATTTAAGTTATTTACTTTAAGATGATTAAAAGAAGGGATAGTCTTATTTTCTAAGTAATTTCAACTCTTTTATACTATTTTTATGAGAATTTTTAAATTTGAAATAATTTTTGAATATAAGTTTAAGCTCTAATTATATAAATTTAGGATTTTCAACAATTTTTCGAATTAATTTTATTTATTGGATAGTTCGATTCTTGGAAGGATAATTGATAGGTAAATATACTGAAATAAGTCCTAAATTTATAAAATATTTAGCTTCACAGAAGACTTTTTAGTGAAGGACAAATAACTTCTATTATCATGAATTCAGAAAAGATCAGAAAAAGCATCATATTTTTTAAAGAGCTTACATTTTTGTAGATGATCTTCCATATTTAAGCCAATCTAATCTGATAAGATTATAATAAAAAATGCAGATATCTTCAAAAAAATTTACAGGAAAGACAGTCCAGTCTTCGGACTCAATTGAAAACGTGAAAGCGAAAATCCAAGAAAAAGAAGGTATTCCCTCTAACCAAAAACGTCTGATTGTCGTAGAAAATCAACTGCATGAAGAATGGACATGGGCCGACTACGACTTCGAGGATGAAGAATTGACATGGGCCGACTACGACTTCGAAAATGAGTCAACCCTTTATTTATTCCAGAGGCAGAGAAGTGAAATTCAAATATTTGTGAAGACCCTGACTGGAAAGACTATTACTTTAGATGTTGATCCTTCGGATTCAATTGAATATGTGAAAGCGAAAATTGAAGAAAAAGAAGGGATCCCTCCTAACAATCAAAGACTTATTTTCAGTGGAAAAGAACTTCAAGAAGGAATGACTTTGGAAGATTACAACATTCAAAGACTGTCAACTCTTCATCTTGTCTTGAGAGTTCCAGGTGGGATGCAGGTCTTTGATAAAACATTGACTGGAAAAATAATTACTTTAGATGTTGAATCTTCAAATTCAATCGAAAACGGAAAAACAGAAATTAAGGACAAGGAAGGCATCCTCCTGATCAACAAGGACTCATTTTTACTGAATAGGAACTTAAAGATGGAAGGACTACAGCATTCAAAAGGAATCAAATCTTCATTGAATACTTAAACTGAGTGGTATTAACTAAGAATTTTAAGAAATTATTTTTTTAATGAAATTTGTATTTTTTTATTTATCGAGGTCGATCTTATCCCTTAATAACTCGCCTATGCTTGTCAGGTCATTGCAGAGTTTAGGAAGAATCGATTACACTTTCGCTACTTATTCTCACCTACAGACTGAATTTCAACCCTGCACTAAATGATATGATTTGAATCAAATCTCATTATGAAAAAATTCAAGAAAGCCAGTGTTTTGAAAAAGGAAAAATCAAGCAGAATTCTATAATTACTTTAGAGGAAGAAGGTAGGGAATAAGGAACAAGCTAAAAGACCAGTATATCATCTCGATTTTACTTTGAAAGATCATGTTTTCAGTCTTCGTTAATGAAATCGACGATAAGATCACCAAGTTCATGATTTTCAGGTGCTAATCTGAAGATATAACATTAAGGCTAGAGTTTTTATGTTTGAGTTATAGTCAAGGAGGAAATCGAGTCCTGGTAAATTCCTGGAATGCAATCGAGATTGTTACCAGCTTGAATCTCAACACGACCTTTAGATTATGATCATAGCAGTGATAATTTACCATTTTGAATAAGAAGGTGTAATAAAATTTTATCTATAAAATGAAATAGTCTATATTAACTATAAAAAATATGAGCTATCACCAACAGGCCAATCTACCTCCACCTCCTGACTACGGTGAAAATTACATCTACCAAGGGATATGGAACGATACGCATTATATTTACTGGCATGTGTCGATGGGCGAATTCATTTATATTGAAATCGCGTCACTTTATCCTGTGACTGATATTCCTAAAACCAACCCTCCGACCTATCCAGGTTATATCTTTGAAGAGATATTCAATGGCACACACTATGTTTACAGGGATATATTACATGGTAATAAAGTCTATGTTGAAATCGCGTCACTACCTGCTGTACCTCAAAATCCTAAAGATATAGAAAATTCTCCTTTTTCGATTGAAGGAACACCCAACCCTTATGACTCAACAAACATAAACATGATGACTTGCTCTCAATGCGGGTACGGGCAGATTGACATGATCCTTCAAACATGTCGACATCCTTACCATCTAAACTGTTTTAACAACTTCTGCAATATCTGCCAATACGAAGTTCTTCTTCCAGCCCTCAACAAAAAAGACCCAAGCACCTGTAACTTCTGCACAAGTAAAGAAAACCTGTTGACATGTCAGACTTGCCAGAAGATGACATGTTTTTTATGTGTTAATCTAAAACCTCTCCCAGATTGCTGCAAAAGCATCATCGGCAGCTTAGGGAATTTTTTTTCAACATGTCCTGGATGTGAATATGAAGTAGCTTATTCTGACTTTTTGCCTTTGAAGTGCAGTGATCATGGTTTGATGTGCAAGAAATGCACGATTTTAGGGTACAGACTGGGAAAGTGCATCATGGGGTGCGAGTTGAGGTTTAAGTTTAACGAGTATATCAAGTGTCAGTCCTGCAATCGGTTTGAACCCGCTTATCTAGGGGACAATAAATGCGGCATGTGCGAGGTTTGTGATTCCTGTCAGTGGATTCATAACATGAAAGAAAGCTGCAAGGGACTTGTGACTTGTGTGATGTGTGAGAAGGCTCAATAGATAGACAGTGGTTAGATAAGTTTTATTTATTAAATAATTTTAAATAGATTTAGAAAATCTTAAATATGTAATCCGGACTTTCTGGTTGTAATATGCTTGCAGATAATGTGTCTGGAGGTTAGGAGCATGGATCATAAGGCTAGGCTGTGGTGCAGGCAGTGGCTATTACGAGTAAGCGTTTTCGAGTGTTTTAAGTGCCCGCGAATTCTGAAAATAATGAGCTGAATCGATTCGCTCGTTTGAATTCTTTTCTATCTTAGGAGTATTTACTTCCTGATCTTTCTGCTCGGCTTTGATATAACATAGTGCTTTCAGCAAAGTACTAGCGCCGCGCCCTCATCATGACTTACATGTTTTACCTGGTCCTTATAGTAATCTGCAAATGCGTGTTAATCGCAGTCTTCCAGAACATAAGGTAGTCAGAGTCAATTGCGTCATCATCGCCATGGAAGTAAGTCCTTGTTATCATAGTCAAGTTCTACAGAGTTTTGGGTTGTACGGGTAAAAGTAGAAAGAAGGAAGGACCATGCAAGTGATCGGTAAAGACTTAATTATGCCCTCTTCTGACAACTCACAAAACCATGAAAACAATTAATAACAAATTATTTAGACCTCATCTTTGGAATCACCCAGAAAGCTTCTGCTGAAGACTTGCAACAGTTTCTTTCGCCTCTTCTAAGTCTTGTCAATGGCCCTGCAAAAAATCCAGGTCCACCAATACCCAGGCATGAGCGGATAAGTCTGGCCCAGATCTAAAGAATTAAAGCACAAGGATGACGATAACGAGACTTACACTGGACCTCAAAGTTTTTTTGAAATTCAATATACAGAGTGAAAAATAGTGTCTGCTAATCTAAAAACTCTTCTCATCTCTGAATCTGAGTAATCACTTTTTTATACAAGAAGACTAATTAATTCTTTGATTGGTTTGTTAAAGTCAATGAACTCTTTCTAAAAGGCTTGATCAAATGCCTAAATTTTTAATTTATTGATATTAATCATTTCTTGGTTTTCTAGAAATAACTCTTACTCTAATTGTCTTGATTCACTTGAATTCTATATTTTACAACTTACCCGAATCTGAAAAAATAATTTTTACTAATTTTTTTAATCTAGCCAAATAATCCCCTTTAAGTAAATGGCGGAAAATGTAAAATTCAAATTATAAATGGACTTTTCAAGATCAGAGAAGAACATTGGCTTACAGCATCATGATAAAAGTACTTCTCGAATTTCAACAATAAAAGAATTTGATCTTAAATGCGTTTATGAGGGTCTTTCTGATTATAAGAAATATAGGAATCCAAATTTGACTAAGTTTGATAAATTACTAATACACAATTTTGATTTGAAAACAGGAATTCTAAAACTAGTTGAATTTTCACCATGCGGGCTTTTCTTGGCAACTTCAGAGTCAAATTCCATCAAAGTTTTCAACCTACAACGAAAACGTCAAGAGTTTATCCTTAAAGGACACTTTAAACCAATCCAGTGTCTTTCATATTCTAATTGCGGGAATTTTCTAGCATCAGGGTCCCAAGATCATACTGTTAAGCTCTGGAATATCCAAGAAACAAAATGCGAGTTCACTTTTTACGGGCACACAGATTCAGTATCATGTTTATCATTTTCACCCACAGAGAAATTATTAGCTACAGGATCAAATGATGAATCTATAAAACTCTGGGATTTAGTAAACAAACTATTGAGGTATACTTTAACAATAAATTCAAACCCAGCCAATTTTTTAAGCTTTACATTTGATGGTCAATTTCTTTTATCAAGTATTCATATAAAGGATCTAGGAGTCTGGAATGTTCAAGATATGAGTTTCAAGGATATTTACCTAATAAGATGTTGGACTTGTATTGCATTATCACCAATGAGTTATCATTTAGCAATAGGAAACTCCAAAAATATTTTAATTAAGGATTTTTCAAATCCATCGAAAATACTAGCAACTATAAAATGTGATAATCCATATCATGCCACTTTTTCTCCAAATGAGAATTATTTAGCTATTTTGACAAGAGAAGGAGTTATATCATTATGGAACTTTTTAATGAATGAATATGTTTCAAAAATAACAGATAACCAATTCACTACCTGCTTGTCATTTTCTCATGATTCTAGATATTTAGCCATGATAAGTAAAGTAGGGATAAAAGTTATATTTAACTTGAAAAAACAAGAATATGAAGAAGCTGTTTATGCTATTGATCAGATTTCTGCAGTGGCAGTTAGTCCTGATGGCAGATTTATTGCTGCAGCATCATTTGGAAAGCCAGTAATAAAAATCTGGAACATTAAGGAAAAAACAGAAGAAATCAATATAAACATCAATTATTATAAAGCTTGTTTTCTATCTTTTTCTGCAAATGTTCGGCTATTAGCAGTTATTTTTGATATATCTCGAGAAGTATTAAAACAAAAATCAAGAATATCAGTCTTCGTTTTGCATAAAAAGGAAGAAATCTTCACCTTGGAAAAAAACAAGAATATTGAATGTTTAGCAATGTCATCAGATGGAATATTCTTAGCCATAAGTGGATATAATTTGAATGTTGAAGTTTATAATATGATGCATAAAAGAGTAGCATTTTCATTGATGGTCATTGATTTAAAGATAAATTGCATTCACTTCTCTAATAATGGAAGGTTTTTAGCTGTGGGAACAAATAAATCATATTTGAAGCTTTGGGATTTAAAAAATAAGAAAATTGAATACGGCTTGAAAGGTCATTCAGATTCAATAAATTGCTTAACTTTTTCATGTGACTCTAAGCTTCTCATTTCAGGATCTGAAGATAAAACAATCAGGTTTTGGAATCTTGCTAAAAAAATCGAGCAGGTTAAACTTAAATGCAAAAACGGACCAGTTTTTCAAGTGCATATATCAATTAATGGAAAACGTTTGATAGTAGTTTCTAATGATAAAAGTATTACGGTATGGAATGTTGTTAATCAAACTGAAAAATTTACTTTGAAAAATAGTTTTGAAAATCAAAGAATTCTCTCTTTTTCACCTGATTTAAAGTTTTTTGTGACTGAATATCAGAAATCCTTAGGAATCTACCCTTTAAAAGATAGAAGAGAAGAATATATATTAGAGACACATAAAGATGATGACTATTCCAGATGTTTACAACTCTCTCCTGATGGAGGATATTTGGGAATTGCAATATTTGATTATAATATTAACGTGTGGAATATACAGAAAAATAAATCAGAATTTATCTTCAAAGGGCCTTCATTAGTCAGATGTATTTGTTTTAATATTCATAGTAATTTGATAGCAGCTGGATATGCCGATAGTACCATTATAATCTGGGATATTAAAAGAAAGTGTGAAAGTTTTAAATTTATAGGCCATTTAGATTCAATTAATTACATAGCTTTTTCTCCAAATAGTGAGATGCTATTAACAAAGTCTGATGATATGATTCTAAAAATTTGGTATCTTACAGGAAAAAAAGAAAACTATCAATTTAATATAACTATAAATCACTTAACTAGAGCTATCTTCTCTTGTGACAGTAAGATTTTAGCAATAAAATTATCAAAAGAAATTGTCTACATTTTCAATTTGAATTCTAAAACTATAGAAAAAACAATAAAAATATACAATTTACTTGAAATTATGTATACAAGGAATGGTCATTTACATGGGATAATTCATGATGTGAACTTCCAAATTTATGACTTAATGACAAAAAGGTGCAAATATCAATTTGACTTTTCAGAAAATATAGAACATTTCTGGTTTTCAACTGATGGTAGTATTTTATTTGAGATTAGCACATGTATAAATTTAAGTATAAGAATTAAAATATACAATTTTTATGATGAAACAGAAAATACAATTTACAGTCAAAATCAATATAAACCCGATTCCCCAAAAGATCTTATTGTTTGTTCATATTGTTCGATAAATAGATATACTGCTGTTGGTCTAAAAGATCAATCAATAGAAATTTGGACTTCAAACGAAGAAATTATTGTTTTAAAACCCTTAGGAAATGGTGATTATTCACTAATGAGGCAAGAAAAACAATATTTATGCCTAGAATCTCAAGATAACACTTTAAATATTATTAATATACAGAATCAAAGTGTTGAGGCAATCTTAAAAAAGAACTTTAATTTTTTAATTCTACCTTACACCTCAGTTGATGAAAATTTTTCAATAGCTATTGTTGAGAAGTATTTGATAGTAGGATACAATGATAATAGCTATGATATGATTGAAGGACTCTTTGATTCAGTCTCATGGATCAGTTATATAAAAAAGGGAAAATTTATGATACTTGGAAATGATATAGGAGATATTAAATGCTACAACTTTAGAACAAAAGAATTTAAAATTTTAACTAAGAGCTTTTTTGCGACTTGTGTAAGTTTTTCTCGTTTAGGAAATTTATTCGCAGCAGGAATTGAGTTTTCTGGAGTAATAGTTTGGGATTTGAATTCAAATACTGTGCTGCAAAATATTGATTATAAATCCATCACTTGTTTAATATTTAGCCCTGTTTGTGATTCTCTTGTTTTAGGAGGCTGTGATAACATGATATTGGTTTATAATATGGAATATAAAGAAAAATTTAAACTCAACCAAAATTTTGCTGTCGAGATTTTGCAATTTTCTAGAAAACAAACTGAATCTAGGAATCAGCTTTTATTGTATGTTGCATGTAAAAATAGAATGATTTTTATTTGGGATTTTAAGAAGAGAACCATTTTAGTTAAAGTTACAGTAACTGTTAAACTTAATGAAATTCAAGAAATCTCTCTTTCATCATTTTTAATGTTTTCTTTGGATAAAAAACTATTAATGATAAGATGTAGAGATCTTACAACGAAAGTTTTTGACTTAACTAGTGAGAAAGAAGTAATTATTCTTCGGGACTCTTCGAATATTTATAATCATGCATTATTTTCTCCAGATAACAAGTTTTTACTTACTATATCATTGGGGAAAATCAATGTATGGGAACTTGAAACAGGTAAATTTATGTTTTCATTTAAAATTCACCTATCGAATAATACTGATTTAGAGTCTGATGACTCACCTATAGTATCTGAATCAGTTCAAGTTTCATTCAGCAGTGAAGGAAGATATCTTAATATCTGTACAGATAATTCAATTCTAAGAATTTCTTTTTGGAACAAACTGTGCTTTTTACTATACGATAATTTAATCACCTGCGTTAAGCAAAGAGAGTCATTCAAAGGCTTGCTTAAAGATGCTGAAATATTAAATATGATCTTCTTTTATTCTAAAGAGTTCAAAAAAGGTATTATTCAAGTTAACAAAAGACTTGGAAAACTCATTTCTAACATTTTGCTTGAATTTTCACAGACAAAGTCAGGTATTTTAGCAGTGAAATTATCAAAGTATATTTTCAAGTTCACTGAAAAAGGGTTTAATGAATTTTCTTTGAATTTAGAAATAAGCGAGATGCTTCAGAATTATATCACTTATCGAAGGCCAAATATGCTTAGAATTATTGGTGAATATGACCTGGAAATTATTGTATACTTACTTGACTCAATCGACGGAATTGAGTACAGAAAAATAATAATGAGCCATACAAAAAGCTTAATGAATCTTAAGAGATCTAATGCCTCATATAAATTTAAGGAGTTTAAAAATCTATTAGCACTTGAATAATTGGGCAACTAAATGATCATCAGAATTAATAATTTTAGTTAAATTTAAAAATAATTATGATTAATGATGTAAATAATGAATAATATTCGGTTAATCATCTATCGATCTTATAATTTGTTTACTAAAATTTGTAATTGAATATTAGTCTCTTTTAATTTATTCTCTATTTAAGTTTTATACAGAACTGATGAAGTATATCAGATATTGATATCTTTAAATTTATGTATAATGTGATTTATGAATATACTACACAGAAAGTTCTGATTTGAGGATATTAAAAAGAATCGACCCAAATAAATCATTACAATCCAAATCATTCGTCTTCTATTCAATAAAGTACTGATAGGTACCAAATATTAAGGAAATAATCTCACCGATATCTTAATTATACATCTTGTTATCCTACAAAAAATCATTATAAATTTGACCAAAGTACTGAAATCTACAATTTATCATAATAGTTCACTTTTCCATAATATTAGTATACTTCTCCATATAAATTATATATATATATGCCAGTACTCTTCTTCAAATAAATAATAAAGGTTTATTTTAGAAGGACTACTATCTAACTTTTGTTTCATCGGTTTGAGCTAGTTTTTATAATATTTGTCTTATTGGCTAGGGTATGAATATGAGGAAAGTTTAGAAGATGCCATAAAATGATTGATCTTTTAGATGAGCAACATCCATATTAGCAGATTTGTTATAACATTGTCAAACTTTACGTTTTTTTTTCATTTTCATCTAATAGTTTAAGCGCCTATTTATTTAAAACCATGTCTAGCTGACAAAATTATTTAATGAAGATTCATTTCATAAATTAGATATTAAACTTAAAGCTAAGAAAATTTGCTTAGTAACTATAGAGCAAAACGTTGAAGTATAAGTATTCTTAAATGAAGTTCAATCTGAAAGAGGCTGTAAGAGAAATCGAACTACCCAAAATATAGTTTCGAAAAAAATAAGGCCATCTTATGATCTTTTTTAAATTTTAGTATATCTAATCAGATTAATACTTAATAATTGTAAAATTGAATATTAATTTTCTAATCTCTTACGACAGATTCATTAGTAACAATATTACACCAGAATTTTGACGAGCAATAGATTCACCGATAAATGTTCAATTTATAATGAAAATCACCCCCCTATAATTAATGTACAGAGGGAAAAATATAGACAATTTGAAAGCTCTTCAAATCAAGAGCAAAGCAAAGGCGACTTCAGTTCCAAAATTCAGCATTGGCTTAACAGGATTAGTTAACGAATTAAGAAGTTTTTTTGTGAATATGCATAAAAAATGTGAGTTGATAGAACAATACCTTGGAACTATCGATCACGAGAACAGCCCAGAAATCACAAAGAGTACTGAGACTGACTCCCAAATAACTGGAAATCGAATAAGCATCATTGATCTAATAAATAGAAACTCAAGTGAATCTGAAGAATCCATGGCCTTAGGTTCATTTCAAGAAGATGATTTGCCAAAGTTTAGAAATAAAACTATTCTCACTTATTTCATTGATGACTCGAGGATCCTCATTAAAGAGAACAAGAGAAAGTCAAGTGAATCTCTGCCAAGAAAATATCCTAAACTCGCCTATTTCAAGATAAAATTAATGAGACTTTATGCTAAGAGTGTCAAGTTAATTCTTAAGCCTAAGAAAAAAATTAAGAATGACTATGAAGACCTTTTAGGGCTAAATGCTGATGATTTTACTGAAAATACTCTAAGGAAAAAAGAATTTATTCATGATATTATTGGATGTTTCAAGGGAAACAGTCAAAAAAATGGGTGGTATAAAGAATTATTCAGGGATAATCAAGATAGAACTGAAAATTTCAGACTATTTCTTGAAAATTTATTTAGACAAGATATCAATAAATTCATCAAACGATTTGGATTCAAATGCTGTCAAAATCAACAACACCTAAGTTCTTGCATTGAAAAGTGGCGACTTTTGAGAGACTGGATCTTCAAAAATATTACAGGATATTATTTTTAGCTTAAATATTAGAAATTGAAGTTAGCTATGATCTTCATGAAGTTATCAAATTGTAGTCAATTCTTTAATCTATATTGAAATTAATATATTCTATCATATAAGGCCTTCACTTAATACCCCTTAATTGCTTTATTTGATTAAATCTTTCATGAAAGTCAGAGATGGATTGAAATTATGAGTTTTGAACTTTGTTTTGAAGAATAGTTTGATAAAGTCATAATAACTTAATTCTTAACAAATAAAATATTTCAAATTTTCAACAATCAAAAGAAATTCGCGCTAATCAATCCCATAACTTGAGTTACCGTCAAAAGTTCTAAAATGAATGAGATATCAACATGCATTAAAATAAACAGAACAAATCCTCTATGAACTTTTAACTCGTTCATCGAGTCATTTTAAATTTGTTCTTGCAAGCATCAGTTGATTAAAGGACTAAATCCAATTATCAAATTCCAGTTTCAAATTAGCTTACCAGTACTTTTATTCTTCAGTCATCTCAATGATCCTTATCCATTTCAAGTTCTTCATGCTTCAACACTTAAAAATCTTTAAAGATAAAATTAGAGAAAGAACAATCTCCAGGTCATAAAATTATTTTCTTTAGCATTATGAATGAGTTTCTTCAGAATCAACAAGATTCTTTGGTATGTTTTTATGCAAAATTATTAAAATCAGCTAATTTTAAGATGTGGACTGTATAATTATATATTTCAAGCATTTCATCAATTTTAAGCCTCATGTATATAGACTAAAAACTCATAAAATTCCTATTCAAATTATTATCTTTCAAGGACCAAAAACCAATTTTTATCAAAATGAATCAAATTATTATCTTTCAAGGACCAAAAACCAATTTTATCAAAATGAATCAATTTAACAAAATTTTACATAAAAATTATTTGCATTTCATTATAATTAAATTTTCAATTGCATCAATCTCTTCTATCAATATTTCATCCTTCCAAATAAAAATCTTTCCAACTTTATCAATTGAAATAACAAAAAATTTAAAAAAGTAATTTAAGTTCCTCCCAATTCTCTTCAATTTCTTCTAAGCACAAACCAAACCATAGAGAAAAAAACAACAATTTTCACCTCTACCCAAAAGTTTCAGTGATTTTCTTTGAGCTTTAAAATGATTCTCTTGATTAGAAGGAGTGATGCTAGGCTCCAGTAACCTTCTTAAGAAATTCCTGATTCAACAGAATTTTCTTGTTATTGTTTTAGAGAAGTCCTCGTCCTGGACTAACTTTTAAAAATATTGATCCAAATTTTCAGATTTTCGAGGTATAGGTAGCGTTTTTCGTCAAATAAGATTCTGTCTAAGGCCTTGATTCAAGACTTCATTATGCACAATTATTAGTTGCACAGAATCTGCTTTTGTGAACCCTTGGCAAAAATATTAGCTTAAATGAAGTCTCCGCAGAATAAGTGCACTTTACAATACGATATAAGAACCTGCTGCTTACAAAGACAGATAGTGCAACAAAGAGGACTGCTTGAATTATTCGATATTGATTCGCTGAACTTAGGACCCTAGATATCGTTTGAAGCATGTGTTTTCTGATTTAAAGCAAATACTCTGAAATGTGTTATTTTTGAGTGTCTTGACAGGATTATTCTTTAGATACTTAGTGATAGAAGAATTTGGTAAATAAATGCTAAACAAGCATGAAAAAAGTCTTTGATACTCAGTGATAGAAGAATTTGGGTACATAAATGTTAAACAAGCATGAAAACAGCTATGAGACGGAAAATATCGATAAAAATCCAATTTTTAGGTAAATTTTTTATTCAGTCTTCAGATCTAAACAATTCAAACAACCTCAAAGGAAATTCTCAAAATTGAGCCAGAGACTCGAACTTAAAGGCAGACTTTTACAATTTTCCAGGGATCTGAAATAAAAAAAAGACTATTCTTAGCAAGGCTAAGAATTTCAAATTTGGGTTTTGGGTATGTTTGATTTAAATTTTTTAAATGGCTATAAATAATGAGTTGTGCTAAAGAAAATTGCTCTCAAACAGAGCTTAAAGCAAAGTGCTTAGATTGCAACCAAGTAAGTTATTATTGCCAACTTCATGCTGGAGAACACTTAAGCTTTACAGGCCATGACCTCAGAAGGATCAATCCTGATGAAATATTGATATTACGATCTAACATCATTAAAGGAATGCTTAAGACTCAAAAACTTTTGATATCGAGTGAAGCCAGTAGACTTATAAGAGAAATAAAGTCTGCCTCACAAAATGCACTTAAAATACTGAAGAATTTAAGCCAGCAGATAACTTCGATCAATTCAAATCTTTTGAAAAAAACGAGAATAGAGTTTGTAAAATTATTGATTCAGTAAAATCATTATTTAAAATACCTGGTAATCTAAAAGAAGAGCCTAACGAACTTGTTGATCCTGTAGGGATTGCTTTAGATTCTGAAACAGCTAGAATTATACTCAGTCAATTTGCAAGTTTTGACCTCGGTAAACCAACTCTGATTACAATAACAACTGATAAAAAACTGGCGTTTTTATGTAAGGCTAATAAGACTGTTAAATAAAATTCAGGTGAAAAAGAATAAGATGGTGAAAAAAAACAAGAAAGTAATAAAAAGGGGAAGGTTGAATTAAAGAGATTGTAAGTGTTTATTGAGGTATAAATGAAAAGGTGATCAAAATAAAGGTAAAAAAAACAAGAGTAAGAAAAGCAAAGTTTGTTAAAAAAATAAAGGTATTAAAAATGAAGACTGTAAAAGAAACGAAGGTATTAAAAATGTAGCAAGTAAAAGAAACGAAGGTATTAAAAATGAAGGAAGTAAAAGAAACGAAGGTATTAAAAATGAAGACTGTAAAAGAAACGAAGGTATTAAAAATGAAGACTGTAAAAGAAACGAAGGTATTAAAAATGAAGAAAGTAAAAGAAACGAAGGTATTAAAAATGAAGAGCGTAAAAGAAAC